>OX457043.1:4932825-5060325 GCA_949752735.1 Lumbricus terrestris | reverse complement strand
GAAATGGGGGAGGGGCATGGCCGGATTGGCCCGCCCTGGATCCGCCCCTGCGGTCCTCACTTAAGGTAATCGATCATCGCGGTTTCAAGCTTAGGGCAGTCAATGACGTTTGCCAAATTAAGTTGATAGACGTGTCCAAAGCTCAGATGATTATTTTACATAATATAAGTTTCAGGAATTTCGTAATCAATTCTACTTTGAAGCAGCTAGGCGTTGCAATGATGATAATGAGTGATTCTGTTCACACGTTGATAATTTGTTTGCAGCGACTTGGAAATCAAGTAAGAAATTTTATTTCATTATATGACTTACTTGACTTATGGCCGTCAGGCGATGCCGTGAGCACGCGTCAGCCGCTTTCCCATGGTAGCTCTCCACTTTTGTATTTTGGTGTGCTTGCCATGGTTAGGTTTCATGATCAGTTAGGAATGTAGGGCGACTGATCAGGTCTCTCCCCTCAGTCCCTGTCCTCGGTTCAGATTTCATTATAGGCCTATGTGGGTCGTGAAATGGCAAAGAGTATGCGGACGAGAAGGTCTAGTTCAAGCACAAGCCGAAACGCTATGCGTTAATTGCCAACTTGGCGAATTCACTGTCTCGGCCCACTTTGCTGGTTTGTATTTTTTTGTATTTGTATGTGCACCTGCTATAGCGCCCCTTCAGGCGCTCTACCCAGAGGCGCTCCCGACTACAGCGCGGACACATGCAAATGTGTTTCACGCCGAAGCGCTGAGCAAATGCGAGTGAAGGGCTTGCCCAGGTTCCTACGAGGCGACTTGAGGTGAATTCGAACCTGCAGCCCTCCTGCTGCAAGACACCGAACATACCCCCTACACCACCGCCCCTCACGCTTGGACCATATCTTGCCCTGGTTGACTGCCATCCAATAGATCTAATCGGATTGCTGTACGGGCTTCATGCTGCATGCATTTTTGTGCTCCATCTTACCTGTGTGATATCTAGCATACCGCTCAGAGTTCGACCTCTGTAGCGCATCGGGCGCGCTGTGCTGCGCGACGCAGGGAAACTCCTTGTTCCACAGGCCCGCTTGGCTGCTTAGCGACGCCGATCTTTCTCGGTTGTTGCACTTGGTGCTTCTGACCGATCACATCGGGCTTTATAAGCCAGTGAAGTCTTTTTTCTTCGTCGTTGCTGGATTGGGAACACTCTTCGACTATAGGCTGCCTGAAGGAGCATTATATAAGTCTCCAGAATGAATCAATAAATAAATAAATACCGTACATAAATAAATAAATAAAGGAACGAATGAGTGCTGTCTTTTATGTAGAGTCTATTGGCCATTGAAAGCTAAACCTTAATGTTATATATTTTAGTTGTTCCGCCAACTGGAACTACAGAAATAATTATTGTCGGTAAGCATTTTTTTTAGCCTACCTCCATCGTAAACTTCGCATTAATTACAGTTTTCTAAAGCGTTTAACCTTCCCTCGTTAGAAACGTGAGTTCAATTTTAAAACTATTTTATTTTCCAGATAACGGCGGCCTCTTTGTTAGATTTGGTCTCCACCAGTCATCGATTCATCGTACAGTCCAGAATCATCTGCCAAAGTGTCTAGGCCAAACTCTCTTTCCCTTGATTATTCCTTCTTGGTCAACCTGCCAATAACTAATACTACCAACGTCGCCCTGACAAAAACTGGTAGCAGCCTCGTCTTTTTATGACATTTGCTTATTTCCCATGTTCAATTTAAACTTGTACAGGATTCTGCGACGTCGATGATTCCGTCGGACAAAACGCCTATATAGAAAAGGACGGCGAACCCGGTTTCACAGCCGGTGATGAAGACGTGAATGTCGGTGACCATGTCGACCACTTCGTGAAGATTCAAGTTGACAGCTGCAACGAATGGTCAGTTTTACCCATGCCAGATATTATTACTATTATGGAGTTTCTATAATATAGCGCATCTTCAAGGTAAACTACTCAGAAACGCTCCAGGTACAACCACGGCTAAATCAGGCAGTTTTTCGGTTCGAAAGGAACATCGTGGCGTGAACTCTAGAGGTCAGGCGGAGCGCAACTTGAAAGGAACTCATTCCAGATTCTGGGTCCAGTCACAGAGAAAGAGCGCCGCTGCATTATGGCCTAATCAAGGCCGTAGCTAGGGGGTGTTTTGAGTGTTTGAACACCCCCCGAATGGAAAATGTGAAAAATAATATAATGATGTAAGCACGTGATGTAAAAAGCACATGATGTAAAAACCATTAAATAAAAACCATAAAAAAACCAAAATGGAAAAATGGGAAAAAACAGAATGCCGGATGACTAAAAAAAGTCATAAGTTTTTTAAGAAAGGGAAATTGGTGACATTTTTTGGAAGATTACGGCGAATGACTAAAAAAGGACATCAGTTTTTTGGGAAGGGAAATTAGTGCTTTTTTGGAAGTTTTCGGCCGGATGACTAAAAGAAGTCATCAGTTTTTTAGAAAGAGAAATTGGTGAATGAAACACCCCCCCGAAATCAAATTCTGGCTACGGCATTGGGCCTAATGAGTACTCAGAAAGGATGAAAAGAGAACAAAGTGGACGCATTGAATGTTTTACTCCGGACACAGGAGTCAGAGGTCCTCTAAGCAACCAAGAAAATGATGTCACATTGAAAAGCTGTGGGATAATAATTATCATTCGAGACTTTTTATCGTGATGTTGCAAAGTAATTATGAAAGCAATTGATTTCACAATCTTGATTACGCACAGTATTTTTCTAAGCTGGCAACTCTCTGCTGCAAATACTGGCTATCACCCTATCAACCAGGGATGGGCAGTAATTTAATTGAGTAATTGAAATTACGTAATTTAAATTACAATTGTAATTGGTAATTTGTAATTTGATGCTCTGCATCGAAGTAATTTGTAATTTGTAATTCAATTACATTTATTCCTGTAATTTGTAATTTCAATTACATTCTGCAAAATCAAATTACTTTGAATGGCCTATAGCCTATTAAAATTCTTTGATGAATCATGCGATCCTTGCAACAGTGAATCATCCGTATTTTAAGTTATGTGGCTACCTGCGCAAACTAAAAGAATACATGAGTTGCTAGCAACAACTTCTGAATATACCACCGGTAGCGAACAAAATACTGAGCATCTGGTGGTCATAAAGAAGAATAGGAAGATGAAGAATTTAATGGTTTTAATGTGCAGCGTCTTAGTGACCATAAATTAAGTCGACTAGCATAAACAAAAACGATTTAGAAATCTTGCAGCTTATGGAATATGACAGAAAAAGGGAACTAATAATGCCTCATAGCTCTACAACTACTAACAAATTCTTTAAATACAATTTAATGATGCCCTGCCTTTGTCTGCACCAGTAGATAGATACAGGCTCTTTAGTTTTACAGGCATGATTGCAAGGCATAACAAACGATCAGATATAGGCCTAATTTGTTTGAACGGCTGCTGCTTCTAAAAGAAAGCTAGGGGAGAGCGGGGCATAACGGGATACTTAAGGGATTTTTAAGTTTACACCATATAAATAATAAGAAATCAATGCTTTTTTGTACCCACATTATGCAGGCATATATAACGTACGACATAGACTAGAATAATTTACTTAAGCATCAACTACACAGGAAATACAATTTTTTTACCAACAGGCCCCAAAATCCCGTTATGCCCCACCACCTGAGGTAAAATGGGATATCTATCCCATTATGCCCCATAACAAGCAAAATTCTATGCTTTCAAAAAAAGTGCCACTTATGTTTATTATTGCTCATTTTATAATGTTAACAATGATTGAGACGTGAGGGGTACATAGAACCCATGAAATATTACAATATGAGAAATATGGAAAAAAATAGCTGTAAAAGCATGAAATGGGGCAAAATGGGATATCTGTATCCCATTATGCCCCAATATACCACAATTGTAAACCCGCCATTTTGAAACAAAACACTGGACTTGTAAAAATTTTCATATGGGAATAAGTGACTTTATATATTATTACCCTACACATGGATTGTATAACCTAACTTTAATATAGCTCCTGTTTCTAGACAATTTCTGGATTATGGACGTACCTTACTTGGGAGAGCGTGAAAATGAACTTTTCATCATAAAATTTGCAAGACGCTTCGAAATCGAAAATGCTTTCGTCCTTCACCTTCAAAGATGCATTATTTCCGTTTGAATTATTTTTCGTATTTTTGAAGTAAGTTCGACAATAACGAAGTTTCCCGTTATGCCCCGCTATCCCATTATGCCCCGCTCTCCCCTACACAATAAATAATGATACACATAGAAATAAGGGAAAAGGCATGCACTTCCTGCCTGAGGTTATTTACTCCCATATTTTAATCCCCAAAGTAATTTGTAATTGATGTAATTGAAATTACGTAATTTGT
Source organism: Lumbricus terrestris (assembly GCA_949752735.1). Classification (NCBI taxonomy): domain Eukaryota; kingdom Metazoa; phylum Annelida; class Clitellata; order Crassiclitellata; family Lumbricidae; genus Lumbricus; species Lumbricus terrestris. The sequence continues at coordinate 5,055,948 of OX457043.1, read as the reverse complement.
AATTTGTAATTTGTAATTTGAGGCTCCGAGTCAAAAGTAATTTGTAATTTGTAATTCAATTACACTTTCTCCAGTAATTGGTAATTTGTAATTAAATTACATGCTGCCCTGTAATTTGCCCATCCCTGCTATCAACAACATTATTCTTACAACCTTCTAAGAAGAATCATTCTTCGTAGTGAATTTTGTACGAACGATTCACTCTATAGAGTCAACAGACAGTCTTCTTTTTCCTTTATCCATTAAACGTTCGTCAAGGAGAACACTGTTTCCATGTTGACAGTGTGTCGAGGAATAATGAAAAAATATTAGGAAATTTTAAGTTGCTCTGAGGAGGGTTCTCATTTAGGAAACTTTAGAAAAGATGAACATCACTGTTCATGCAGAAGATTCTGCCACCGGTTATAACATTGGCAATTTGGCCATTGAGTCTCATGATTATACGCTGTCATACAGTCCTTGCTTGATTTTCCTAACTCTGCGTGTTTTGTATAAAGCAATTGTAGGCCTAGTCTACATGTATAATTCTTTTATCAAAGCTGATCAGTTATTCCTATTTATCAGACGTGTCTTCACAGACAAAAGGACCTACAACTGAGAAATCGTGACGCTGACAGGTTGGGGTTTTAACGCGAGGGACCAAAAAATGATTAAAAATTTATATGGAGTCATGACTAAGGATTAGTCTTCAATCGATGGAACTAAGTAGCCTAAGTTTTAAATGAAGTAGTGAGCGTCTCGCAGGCTCGTCTACGAGATGGTTTTGTTCGCTCGTCGAATTTCGCGATTAATGGATCTAAAGCGTTTCTAAATGTAATTAATTCACTCATCTCCTTTTAAATTATTTGAATCTGATGCATCACTGTTGTCTTCATTTTGCTACAGTCAATGTCAATCGGATGACAGCATCGTCTGCTACGTAAGTCTGAGTTTTCCGTATTTCCTTAATATATTGGATTAAGAACAAAAGACTGTAGTAACCAGTTATTTACAGATAATGGCTGATGTAGGCTACCTTCGACTGCACGAAATCATTGAAATGTCATTTACCTACGAGGCTTGAAATTTTTTAAATATATTGTTTTGTGCGGTAGGCTACCTGTTGTATTCTGCAATATTTTAGTGTGGTGCAAAATGTTCAGGAAATAAGCTTCGGCAAAGTAGGCTATCCCTTTAAGTAACTTCCCCTCAAGGACGTTGCTATGTCAATCTTGCTTAAAGTTACTGTTAGTTACTACAGTTTATCCGATGACTAATGGCAGACGAAGTATCGACGACTTTGGCTTCACAATTTCACGGGCAAGCTTTCAGATGCATACAACCTGGTTAACAGGTTTCTTAGCCATTCTGACAGTGGGACCGCTTTCCGAATCCCACTTAGGCTATCCTGGTTAATTCCAAGAGAGGAATCTCATATGTGCGCCATAATTATAGAGTCCATAATTATGACAATACTCGTAGGACTTATGGATATTGTATTTAGACATTTATAAAACGCCTCTAGTAGGGTGAAGCATTCAGAGGCGCTCCCAGTATGCACAGCCTCGCGAGAAGAGGCAAGTTTGGAGAAGAGACAGGGCTGAGGAGAAACTACTACACAGAAGAAGAACTATTATTCCAAAGAGAAAGAACAATTATTGAGCAAATGATCGGGACTGAGCCATAGCAGTTCTAGGGCGATGAACTCATCGTTATGGGAATATTGTCTGGTGGGCTTCATAATTATGTTTATTACAGGACGTTGCTTTTGGGCAGGCTTTGCTTGCTTGTCGACCAAAGGCTGAGCGTAGACGTCGTGGCCGGCTATTTCTCGATGCCGAAGTCATATAGTTTATGTAACTATTTTCCTGCCTTATATCTTATTGTGCTTGATGCATATGGACCAATAAAAAAATTGATTGATTGATTAATTGATTGATTGATATAATAATAATAACTGTTATTCTTTGCAGACGATTCCTGGCAGCTTTGATGACGACGGCTGTGTACAACGCTTTTGCGATAATGGCGTTGAAAAAGAAAAGGATAAAAGTTGTTCCTGTTACCCGGTCAGTGTGCAACGCCGCCTTAGGCATTAATTATGTCTGTGTTTACTTAGCGCCATTCTCTAATGACAGAACATCAAACTATGGCGCTAAATAAATGTGCGCGAATGGCGAACTCGCTGTTACAAAGCAGGAGCATAAGGGATGCCACTCATAGCTTTTTCCACCTAGGTCTAGGTTTTTTGTCTTTGTTTATGTTTCTATGTGTTTTTTGTCAGGATCTAGCTTTTTTATCACGGCGATTTGTCCGGCCTTTTTACATAAAAATAGATTTTTTTAAAGGTGAAAATGCACAAAAGACTTGGAAAATGTCGAGAATTTTGTGATTTTGAACCAAAGCTGGGAGATTTTTGGAGCGAAATACTATAAATAAAAAAATATATAAATAAAAAGTCATCAGAAATTTTAGCGGGAAAAAGGAGCAACTTTTTTCGGATGATTAAGAAGTGTCAGAAATTTCAAGCCGGAATAAATCCATCTATTTTTCAGACGAATTCTCAATCTAGCCTTTTCAAGCCTTTTTTCGTCCGGATCTGACCTTTTTTCATTTCATAGTGGCATCCCTGAAGAGCATAGAGCCATAGACTGCATAGCCCAAATCGGCTACCATGTCAAACGTTATTAACTGTAGGCCTACAGGCTTTTGTCTCTAGTATTAAATTGAAAATATAACGATCATTAGGCTTCTTAGATGGCATTTCAATCCCAGATAGCTGAGCTAGGCGTATTCGACTTGTAATGAGAATCTGCAATGTGATAAACGAGTGGATGACATGACAATTTGCCTTAGCACCCGTGTTGGCATTGTAAAGCAACGAGGATAGGCTTGTTACTACTTGCATAGGTCTACTTTCCGATCCGTGTACGCAACCATCTCATTAGATGCATTTGGGAATGTATCGATACTTATCCTAGAACTTATATAAAAAAAATTATCCATTGAACACCAGGGTCCATAGGTCTGGAATACCTTACAGGGAACCTTTATAACAGTTACTGTCAAACCATTCTCCTACTTTAAACAATGAATATATTATGAACACACAGTGCCACGCATCGCAAGAAATAGTCTAATATCTAGTCTTTCTGAAATTGTTTTATTGTCGTTTAGCCTTGCTTTTTTATTGCGTTTCTTGCTATTGTTCTTTCAACAATTAATTGCTGGTCTCCCAACGTCTTACACGGATTACCTTGCACTTAGAGCCCCTGTCTAGCAAGGTTTTATTTCCTTCAGAGGTCTTACTCATTGTCTTTATGCACTGCCTTTATCAAAATAATGATCAGTTTCTCGTATTGTATTGCGTGTTTTCTACTGTTTCTAACTTTTAAAATGTCCGATTGCCCAGTTGCAGCTTATCGTTTTCTTGTGTAATTATTTCACGTGCAATTGATTTTTAGGGAGAAGAACTGGTTGTTCGGCCGGCGCCTGATTGCTGTGAATGCAACAGAAGTAAGCTAATCATTCTTTCAAATTTCACAAGTTCCATTCATATTCCTATATAGCGCGTGCGTACGTATGCACGTGCAATGTTGGGAGATGAAGTGATGCGTTTCTTTTGTGCGAGTAAGAAAGAGACGTTCAAGGATCTTAGTAATATTATTGAGGTTCGAGATAGGTCTGAAGTTAGACAAATTGCTATGTATGCAAATACGTGCATGCGTACATATCTGTGTACGCAAGTATGTACGTAGTACCAACGCAACTGTGATGATACTGTCTCCAAACCAGGGTCAGATGTGCACCTTATAGTCTGGAAAACGTACAGTATGCACCCTTGTCATTTACAAAGCGTCTTTTAAGATCCTCTCGGCGGCGCGTGATGGGGCGCGGTGGTGTAGTGGACTACTAGTGGTGAGTTCGGTGCCATAGAGTCGGACGGTTCCAGGTTCGAATCCACCTCAAGCAGCCGCGTAGGGACCTTGAGCAAGTCCTTCACTCGCAATTGTTCATGCGCTTAGGTGTGAAACTCTGATGCAATGCCTGCACAGTGGTCGGGAGCGCCTCAGAGTAGATAGCGTGAATGGACGCTGTAACAATTGTGAGAAATAAATAAAATATGAAAATAAATGAACAAAATAGTATTCCATATATAGATATTCGTTTAATTCGTGAAAAACGTCCAGGTTACATGACGATGACGGTGTATCTGTCTTTCAGAAACATGTATCCTCACTGAGGACTTCCTTCCTGAAGGAGAAACGAGTGTTCAGGGACAGGACCAACACACTTCCGAATGGAAGACGTACTCTTTGGGGGATCCCGTTGACCCATATGTCACATTTTCCGGTCGTCTCTGTGAGACATGGTTAGCGCAGATATTCTCGTCTCGACTCGTCTGTTTAGTCAATTCCTCAACGTTTTAAAGTCCTGGGTTAACTCCTATTTCAGTTGTATTTATCTTTATTTTTCAGTTTAACAAATTTGTATAGCGCCCATTCAAGAAACCTACTCAGTTCAACAACGGCAATGCAAATTATATTTCCGCAACTTGTAAACTGTATTGGCATTATTTCCATGGAGTAGGCGCATCTTTCCAACGAAAGTCCATTCCAAGTGGATGTCGTGTTAAGGTGCTAGCCCGGGGAACCAGAAGGCTTGACAAGATTTAGTGTTGGAGAACTGGAGAACATGTGATGCCTTCAACGTACTTTGTACTTTCGATATATGGAGCAGAGTTCCATTAAGTAGACCTACTGGGAAGGACTAACTGACCAAACTGACAGAGGGAGAGACTTTATTATAGAAGATAACCAGTTGATCTATCTGATTATTAATATATTATTATTATTGCGGAAACGAGGTTTCGCGTTAATAATCTAACAAAATCTATCTAGTTCTCTTGTAAAGATCGGTATGATGATAACTTAGTAGTTACCATATTTGCCACTAAAGTACGCGTGCACCGTTCTTATCCTTATACTGGTGTTGAATCCAAATGTTCCCTTATATAAAGAGTAGTGGGTGCCTCATAATGTTACCTGGGATCTTGACTTCTCCTCTAATTGAATCTAAGTGAGCATCATCGTATATAACTGAACTGATAATAGTCTGAATGTGGCTACCAATCTTGTCTTAGTCTGTTACTTGTGGGAATCGTCTCTGGGTTTGGATTGTCAGAGCCTGAGGTAAGCTTACAGTTAATATAATATTATTAGAATAGACACACATAAATTATGGAAATAATCTACGTGTTAACACAGAACATATCATATAAAAATTTATATGAGATGTTGTGTGTTAGCACGTAGGCTAGATTATTGCCATAATTTATGTGTGTCTATTCTTTCTGTGTAAGTGAAGAATTACCTAAACTAATTCCTAACCTGTATACTTGTATATAATATAATAGTATTATATTTACATATATCCAATAGGTAATTTATTTTAATGGTAATAATAGCAAACGGTTTGTTCTTCCAGCGTGTGCTTGGAGGACAACACAATCAGATGTACGGTAAGTGTTCATCTGATTTCGACTCGATTGCAACTCTTACTGCTGACACTAGCAAAGCAATGATTGTTGTCGTAACATTAACACAGCCTATATATTTGCATCCATAATATATATATATATAGGAATGAACGTTAACATTAATATAATTATTATTGGCACATGTATGTGTTTCCTTCTTAGTACCAGTATTAGGATCTGCGCAAGTATCAGTAATAGTATTAGTATTAGAGCTGGTGTAAGCATCGGTACTGGAATTCGCGGTTTTATTTAGCGCTAGTTTACGCACTAGTTGTAGGTCTACAAATGTTATTAGAATTTACGCAGTATTAATATTTGAAATAATATCATTGTTAGCCTTGGAATTAGCACTGGTATCAGGCTTAATAGTGATCTTATTGTTAACATTAGTAGGCCTATTTATAGTGTACATAATGATAGTTTCTGCATAGCATGAGTATATATTTGTAGCAATACTAGTATTAACACCAGTATTAACACCAATATTAACATCAGCATTATCAATGATAGTAAAACTAGATCTGACATTAGCATTAGTATCGGCAGTAATGTTAGAAGTTACATTAGTATTGGTGCGCTTGTGAACGCCGGTGTCGCAATTGGTGTGTGCATTGGTAACAGAATACTAGGTCTTGGGGTAACTTTTCAATGTTAATGTTACTTTAGGAACTAGTGAGTTAAACATTTCCGTTTCATGTTACAGGCTGTTAGCGACACTTGGCCAGACCCAGACGATCCCTGTACTATTCACTCCTGTGACGGATCTGTCAAAAAGCTGGGATGCAATTGTCCGGATGTAAGTAGCAGGAAAATTTGCAGGTCGCTGTGTTGAATCTGTGCAGTTTTACTTGCGCGTTGACTATCGATAGCGTCGTAACTGTAGTAGTAGCACATGTGGAGAAAATTGCTTTTCAGAGTAGCCAGTGCTAACAACCATTTAATTGTCCGGACATTTTAATGGAACGACTATGCTCAAGATATCTCTGGCCAGATAATAATATTATACGAGAAGAGATGTCGGTCTGTTGGGGCACGCGAGTCAAAAACCAAACGGGTCAAGTCTTTGATGGGTCTCTCCTTCTGCATTACTCGGATAAAACTTCAGACACAGCTAGTGAGGGTAGTTAAATCGATTTATACGTGTGAAAATCAATGAATGTCAACGTGGCACATGAACGTGTAGTTTCACGAGAGAACATTAGGAGAATCATCAAAATTAATGTTTGTGGGATAAAAAAGCAATGGTTCATTGGCTCATATTAAATTTTATGTACAAGCGCCGATAATAAAACAGCATAACTTGCTAACAAAAGCATAGAGTCAATTTAAAGGCATTGCATCATTATTACAAGATCTAGTGAGATATGATGCAACCTCGGTGCACGATTATTTCGGCCCGCATCAAATTAGACACTTAGACTATTTGACGAAGCTATTAATTATTTTATTCTCTGAAAAATTGCTTCATGTCACCAAAAATAATTAGATGAATCACAGAAATGTTATTTAACCTATTTAACGTCTCGAAAATGCACAACAGAAATGAATGATGACTCGGTAGACCCAGAAGCTAAAAGCCGAAATCTGATTTTAGGGGTATGGGCAATATACAGTTCTGTTAGTACATGTAGCCTAGGTGTTGGCGTTTCACATGAATTTAAATGTCTACGTGAAGATTGCAGCTTTTATGTAAAAACTATAAGATTATGATCGAATGGATTATGAAATTTCTTCATAATTATATCTTCGGTTGTCGCTCACATCAATTGTCAGTCATTACCATCAATTCCATGTTTATCGGGGTTTTGAACTGTATGATAACTTTTTGTACCTCTGAGTTTCTTGTCAAATCACTGAAAATTGTACTTGCAAATACATAGGCTCTAATTGTTAGGTGATGTAGTCCTTACGATAAACAGCATAATTTATGGTGACCACGTAATATTATGATCTCAGGGAAAACGATAAAGAATTAAAGGATTAATTATGCAAGAATAATTCTGACATTCCGTTGTGATGAGCATACGAATGATACTTTTCATTTACGTTTTGTTCAGGGTCAGATTGGAATTCCACTTCCTGCGCCTCTATGCGGATGCTCGTCCTGTAAAACAGGTAAAAGTTCTCACCGAAGTTCTTGCGTAACTTTGATAATTGTGTGATTGACTAACTATTATTATTGTGGGGCGCGGTGGTGTAGTGGTGGCGTCGTTGCCTTGAAGCCGGAAGGTTCGAGGTTCGAATCCACCTCATGTCGCCGCGTAGGGACCTTGGGCAAGTCCTTCACTCACAATTGCTCGGCGCTTCGGCGTGAAACTCCGATGCAGTGTCCGCTCTGCATTCGGGGCGCCTCTGAGTAGAGAGAGAGAGCTTGAAGGGGCGCTATAACAAGTGCACATACATACAAAACTATTAATAGTTCTGACTGAAATTCTTGTGTAACTTTAATACTCTATGATTGGCTAAATATTACACCCATCCACAGTCTCGACAATCACTCTAACATGACGCAGCGCTCCTTAATTATCTGGTTCTAAGTAAGTTATAACGCTTAAACTTTTTGAGATTGACATTATTATTTTTTCGTTATTTTATGGGGCCTACGCCTATTATTTTTTACCTGAGGTATCTCAGGTCCCTCGGAATTTCAAAAAATTATCCGGAGACGTAAAAATTGCTTTCTGGAACGGCTAGCATTTTTATTATTATTATTATTATTATTTTCATTTTCATTATTATTATTATTATTTTAATTATTATTTTCTAACTGGAGAACGGACAGTAAGTAACCGTTACGGCTTCCGATAACTAGGCCACTTGCATTTAGACACCGCTGGAAAATTACTATTTTTTTAGCATGAATAATTCAATTTGCTGAATTTGCTACCAATAAGATTCTGTTAAATGACTTTACAATGGAAAATAATTGTTGCTCTTTATTTAAGTATTTCTTTTGCCATTAGCCGACATTCGTCCGCGGCTTAAATAAATGTAATCCTTGATGACGTTGCTTCTATGAAAGTCATTTATAAAGTCATTTGTACAATGTTCATCAATAGTTGCATTGTTTTTCTTGCAATAGACCACTGCTCTTATAACCCTACTGACCTGAAGTCTACGAGGGCGTGGATCGAGTTGGATAACATTACCGGTCTGACGAACGGAGATATCGTATTAAAACCCGGAGATCCCATAGTGCCGCAGGGCCAATTCTACATCGAAGATTGTAAAGTGTGGTATGTCTTCCAGATTAATGCCTTGAAGACAATGACTTCAAATTAAGTGGACATGCAAGGGCAAGAAACTCTTAGTATTAAGTATTTATTGGAGTTAGTAAATGCGTATCGCAATAAGATTCAACTGTGTCGGTCTAGAACGTAATGCTATATTTTATATGAAGTTCGGTACATGAACTGAACAGTTAGGCCTATATCAGCTAGGCTCTTGGCGAAACTTGAACTGAAAATTGGCTAGCGGTCTAAAGGAACAACTGGTGGCGTAGGCCTATAGAACAAAACTGAAGATGTTTGCATTAGAATCAGAAAATAATTGCTAAATAAACTCGAGAATAACATTGCGACGAGAATAATATATCCCGATATTGATAAATGATCTTAAGAACCTCTGTTTTATGAGACAACACTTATCATTACCTTGTAGCCAATCTAAATTCAACTATTATATTGACCTTTTTGTGTTTTCTTTGTTATTTTACAGCACTTGCACTATGAACGATAAAGAGCCAGTGAAATGTCGCGTGAGTGCAATAATTATAATCAGGGTTAGGCCTATAAAGCTTTGGAATGAGAAAATCTTAGAATTGAAGAATTGTGATTATTAGGCATATAGCCTACTTACTGATGCTCAGCTTTGAATGACATTAAGCAATGTCAGGTCAGCAATGTCATAAAATGGCCATACCGAGTCATACCTTGAACAACTGAGCGATGAAACGCAGAACAGAATGGAGTGGAGAAGGCTGGTCATGACGGTCGCTAGAGTTCCTCGAACTGACGGCACAAGAAAATGCCGAGTCAAACATGTTCTAACCAATCTCATAATTATTATATTGGACTCTATTTATTTTGCCCATTTATTGGACTCTATTTATTATGTCTAGTTTATTTTCGATTGTTTTATTAAATGGAATGTGGTTGTCTGATGCACTCATAGGCTACTCGTTCATTTTGCATTTAAGCATTTAACCGCGCACTTTCAGAACAATTTGTGCCTAAGAAGCTGGGTGTCTACAGACTGTCTGCGAAAAAAAAATGTGATAAGCCAACATTATGTGAATTTAACTTGATGTTAATATATTATGATAACCAGATGCTCTATGTGACGTTTTGTCGGTCGTTAGCTCAGTTCAGATGAGATATCACATAAAGTATTTTTAACTTTTCAGAACATCAACAAAAACTGGCCTGATCCTGCCGATCCATGTCTGATATACAATTGCAATGAACCACAACCGCGCAACAAGACAGCAGAGTGCATACGCATATGCAAGGTATGATTACACGCTTCACGCTCCTCAGTCTGGACTTTTGACCAGAGCTTGAAAAGTCTAAAAGAACACATAAGCCTATAAAACATGCAATTAAATAGATATAAAAAGTCTATGAAACGTGGAATTAAATAGATATCTTAAAAGAACACATAAGCCTGTAAAATAGATATTATAACAGCCAACACTAAGTCGTCGACACCTTACTAGGTGATGATAGAACAATAGAATAGGTGACTCTTCACCGGGACGTTGTATTACCCTGCCGACTAATGTACAAAATAATCATATTAATATTATGCTCTATTAACCGCCCGTGGATGAACCGTCCGGGGATGAAACGTCCACTGGATGAATCGTTCGGGATGAATCGTCCGGGGATGAATCGTCCGGGGATGAAACGTCCTAGAATCGTTGCAGTTTAGCGTCAATGTGTAGTAACAAAGACCATTAGCGACACCATCCTCCTTTATCCAGACTTGGGACTGGCACTGGCAGAGTGCAACGAGTGGCGGAGTTCTAAGCCTTAGACCTACATGTACGAGTTAGAATTACGATTCGACTTGTCTCGGTAATTGCAGTTGTCTGGATTCTTATGGAATTATTATAGCACATGAAGATGGACAAGGCAACACAAAAACAGACGGCTCTCATGATTGTTAAAACTATTGTATCGTTAGCCTACATGTATTATACTGGTGAATGGTGATTAGGCAAATGCGGTTTATGAAGCGATGACAATTATTATTATGGAGATAGTGACTAGTTTTTGGTTTAAGGATAGCTATTGAAGATCGATAATGAAATATCATTATCATCATCATCATCATCATCATCATCATCATCATCATCATCATCATCATCATCATCATCATCATCATTATTATTATTATCGTTATTACTATCCTTTTGTTATTTTCAACAAACAACATCGGTCACAGCAAGTACAATAAACAAGGAAAACAGTTATTACTGTTATTTTTACTATTTTTTTAGATCATTGCTATTGATAATGGATGAAATGATGATGATGATGGTGGCGATGATGCTGATGCTGATGCTGCTGCTGCTGCTGCTGCTGCTGATGATGATGATGATGATGATGATGATGATGATGATGATGATGATGATGATGATGATGATGATGATGATGACGACGACGAAGACGAGAATGAAAAAACCAAATAACTCTATCTTGAATCTCGTCAGTCCTGCTGTCTTTCAACGCATCGACTTTAATGCGACTTTAAAACGGTGCTGTGTCATTGCATAACGAGTTTCTCAGGCATTGCAATCGACCCATAACTGATGCAGACTCTGTGTCTTTTAATAACAGGGAAAACCGTTCTACAAAGCTGACGCTCCGCAGTGCTGCAAATGTACCCCGGGTGAAGGCACCAGTAAGAACTAAGAACAACCAACGTAGTTTCCTATTCTCAATGCAATCGTAGATCTACTAACAGTCATTGCTATGTTAGTTTACGGAAATATTGTCGATTAAAGTAGCCGTACTTCAACATCTACCATAACATTTGCTTCTAATAATATTAACTGTTCTAATGTAGTGTTAGAGTATGTTGTAATAGTTTATTAAATTATAGTTCTGGTACAGTGTAGTCGGTTCTGACTTAGAACTTAGCGAGTGTTAATGTAATGACAGTTTATGCAATGAGATTATTTCATGTAATAAGTACGGTACATTTAAATCCGTAACAGTTCTAGTGTTCTGATGGGTATAAGTGCTGACTATTACGGGTTATTTCAGGCGATTCGGGTTAGCCTTATTCTGTATTTCCAACAAGCAGTAGTGAGGATGATTCAGAAAACTGCATCAGATTCTGTTTGTTCTCCAGAGCCATGCACAGTAACGGCAGAAGATGCGCCATCTGGTCAGCAGTTGTGGGTTGAGTATGATCAGGTGCTGGGCTTCACCTCAGGCGACCAACTTCTGAACGTTGACGATACAGTTGAGCCACTGACCTCCATTAACAGAGGAAACTGTGAGAAATGGTAAGTGGCTATTGTACTCTTGTCACATTCTTCACGACATACTGAGCTGCGGCGCTATATAAATCGCCTTATCATTATTATTATAATTATTGTTATTATTTTTCCCTTAGGTACTTTGTTCCCCAGGGACTTATAAAAAGTTAAAACCAATGTGCATGGAACGGCTAAATTATTATTATTATTATTATTATTATTATTATTATTATTATTATTATTATTATTATTATTATTATTATTATTATTATTATTGTTGTTGTTGTTGTTGTTGTTGTTGTTGTCGTCGTCGTCGTTGTTGTTGTTGTTGCTGTTATTATTATTTAAAATTATGACTGTTATATTTATAGAGTATCGCCATTAACAAGCTACTTCCATGATGCTTAACAGTTTTCGCACACTGTCAATTCTATGCGGCTCACCGCTGTCTCACACGCAGGCGTTGCAAACTTGTGGAATGAATTGGATGACGAATGATGATATCCTACACTGTTCTTACAGTACTGTTTCGGTTGACATTATCACAGCTTTCACAAGGAAGCGAGTAGAGATAGTCAACTAAGCACTGCAGGCTGACTTGAAGTGTTTCGGCCGCAGACTACATGTCTTCTTAACCACTTTAAACACATCGTTATGTTATGCTCCCCCTGCAATTATCTATGGCGCCCAGTTCGCATGACCGCCAGGCTATGTTGGATTCCCGCCGTTGGATAAGCTGGTCACCCCGAAGTAAATGTTGAGCGGCGCTGAGCAATTTAAGAGGATTGTTTATTGCAATTTGAATGTTCAGTTGTTTTATGAGATATCTTTATGTCACCGGGAACGATCCTATACACGTATATATAATTTATAGCCTATGTATACTGTAAGCTTATAGGCTAAATGTGTAATGCGTAGTCATCATGCATTCTATTTATCGATTTTATATTCGTTCATTCATTCTATGGACTTATATGGCTCTCCTTTAAGAAACCTACACAGTAACGCTCCAGGCCCACCCACTTCAAAAGAAAAAAGATTTCAGAGATTACTGACACAAAGTTTAATTGGTAAAATGTAATAAACGCAGCTTTGAAGGAGATCGTTCCAAATGGAGGGTGGACAGACACCCTACAAGAGAGAGACAGAGAGAGAGAGAGAGAGAGAGAGAGAGAGAGAGAGAGAGAGAGAGAGAGAGAGAGAGAGAGAGAGAGAGAGAGAGAGAGAGAGAGAGAGAGAGAGAGAGACAGAGAGAGAGAGAGAGAGAGAGAGAGAGACAGAGACAGAGAGAGAGACAGAGAGAGAGACAGAGAGAGAGACAGAGAGAGAGACAGAGAGAGAGAGAGACAGAGAGAGACAGAGAGAGTCGTTGCCTCGCAGCTAAGCGAGCCCGTACAGCTATGAGTTGCCCTTCAACGTCAGAGAAATTATTGGGGTGACACAGAAGTCTGCATCTGTATATTTATACGTGTTTACTTTGCTTTCTGTTCCGGCAATATATACATGAAAGGTACGCAATGCATGTATAAATTGTATATTGTAAGTCGTTTAACATAGGCGTAACGGATGGATGGCAGGCCTTTTGCATGGACTTCTTAGGATTTTAGTAAAGCTACCGGCTACACGTCTGCGCGATTGATTTGCTCTCTAAATATTTATTAATGCTTCCACATTAACGTCATCTAATGCGTGTTTAACGTTCATTTTCTTCTAGCCTCTGCACTACCGACGGCATTTTCACGTGCGAGGTAAGTCACATCATATGGTCGTCTTTTTCTTATTTGCTCGGTTGTGTTGAATGTAAACCTGCGCCAGAGAAATTATGAGTGCAACATAATTTTCTCCTATCGGTGAAGCGTTTGACTTTAAGGAAGCAGTGAAGGATTCTAGTCTGTTAACAGAAGTCTGTATGCAAACGACCTCAGGAAGTTGTTCGCTTCTGTCAGGTAGCAGTAACATTTACTGGGCTACCATAAGCCGTAAGCTAGGAAATAAAGGATAAGTCCTGCAATACACTGAACTGGTGTTCAGAGCCTAGAAATTCGTTTAATGGGTCTACTAGTCAAGGGACAAAAACTGCACAACATGCTCGCTTCCCTGCTCTAGTGGCGTTCAATAGACGCACAATAAAAATAATATAACAAAATTACTTTATTATTTAGGCAACACAACTAGAATCGACTAATAATTATAGGCCTATCTTGAGTATAAAGCTGTAGACATCCTAAAACCGTTTATCAATGGTTTTAAGCGTCAGTGGCTTAATATGCACATGAAACTGTCATCAGTATTTAAACAGCTAGTCTCATATTGGATAAGAATAATTTTATATTCATTTGCCATCATTTTTATTTTATCGACGCAATGTCGTCTCGATTATGGAACGAATCGCAAATTTTCCGATTCTCCATTAATTTTATTTCACCGCTAACCCATGCGCCATCATTTTCATGATTATCAACCTCAGAGATTCCGTTCCACACATTGTAGGCTCAGCACTTCAAGAACTCTTATAATTAATTAGTTGTACACCGTTATCTTCTGCTCAATTAACTTTTAGGATGATAACTACGAGCAGCCAGATCCGGACAATCAATGCCTGATACATACCTGTGTTGATGGCCAGGAAGACGTAGAAGACCTAGGAGAAAGCTGTGAATGTGATGAGGTAAGCCACCTGACACACGTTAATTGTTGTAGTCATTCAACATCGAAGCTCATCTTGTCCCACACACAATTATATGACACAGGAGAAACATTGTAGTCAACACTCAACATCTGTTCTCGTCTTGCCCCATGGACATGTAAATGTAGTGCAGTACATTCGGTCAAAAGCAACAACTTCCCCGGTACAATTGGTCGGGCACAGGTAGGCTATACCTCTTGCGATGGGTTCTAAGTACAAGAAGGGAGATGTAAAGTGATCTGTATCTGGGTGTTTGCGATAATTTATTTATTTATATAGCGCCACCAAAGGATAACTCATCAGAACGTCTCTAGACCTGACAACAGAAGATTTAGACGTAATTGTAGAATTATAATAGAAGTGTAGTCTGCTGAGCTTCATAAAAAGTTCTTCTACTTGCAGGGTACCATATCGGTCAAATCGGATACTTCACCTTGCTGCAGCTGTCCGCCAGGTCGGTGTACAGTCGTTTTACTGAAATTGCTCTATCTGTTATTTTTAAATTAGTACAAACCACAAAGAAAATTGATTTTACAAACGGGTCATCACGCCAATGCGACTGTGCAATGTTCAACTATTATTATTTAATATTATTCATTGTCAATAAGCTGATTCTACGTTACAACTGTTCAACAGCCTTTCCGGCTAATCAGCTAATTCTATTTTCTTAGCCAGGTATTTATTTGCTGGGATCTCTCTTTTCGCAGAGTTCTGTACAACGACGGACGAAGACGTTGAAAATGGAGCGTGGTACATTGCGACTGATGAGTCAGGACTTCCTGGAAAAGGCGATCCTATAAGCGTCGACGAGAGCATACCGCAACAGGCAGTATTCCTCAAAGGCGATTGCTTTAAATGGTAATTGTTAGCAGGACAAAGATACATGATTACTAAATTTGGTTCTAGGACAAAATGGTAGCGGACAAAATATTACGGACAAAATGGTGCGGACAAATGGTACGGACAAAACGGTATGTTTAAATTGAAGCTAGAAGAGGATATTTTATTCCTGAAATAGGGGTGGATGGCTTTTTTGTGGCTGAAGTAGAGCTCTAGTGAAGAAAAAGGCTTGAGAAAAGGAGGCTGGGTTGGCGAAAAAAATGCTGGAGAAATGGAAGCTGAATTGATGTCTTTCATTCATGTGTTTCATGATGTATCCAGCTTCAATTTCAGCCATAAGAGTCCTTAAATCAACCTCCATTTGTAATGCATCTTTCATTTATCCAGTTTCTATTTCAGCTATGAAAATACCCTGATACAGCTTCTACATCTAAAGCGTTAATTTCATCAATCCAGCTTCCATTTCATATATAAAAGTATCCATACAGAGACTTCATCCAGTTTCCATTTCACATGCGTCTTTTCATTAATCCAGCTTCTATTTCATATATAAAATTCACTAATCCAGCTTTCATTTCTTCCATACCATTTTGTCCGTACCATTTTGTCCGCTACCATTTTGTCCGGTCATCCTAAATTTAATTTAGAATTTTCAGCGATCTTTCCATGTATGAAGAACATGGCCGTTTTTTACTCCGTTAGAATAAAAGTCTATTCCACCCAATCACTGGCAGAAGTCCCTCAAGTTATACTGTACTAAACTACACTATAATTCTACTATACTATGCTATGCTGTACTGTACTACACTATCCTATACTATACTCCCAGTGTAAGAAATCCTCGGAAAAGAGGTCCTAAGACAACGGGCAGAAACAGTAGTGCCTCTCTAGAAGATCTGAGCAGGAGTAGGTATATAGCAGGAAGATCATTCCACAGCAAAGGACCAACAGATGCAAGGGTACTATTATACCATGTGGCAGTCTGAGACCGTGGTACAAGAAGGTCATGACGGTTTACAGAGCGGAGAGTACCTCAAATTATAGCTGAGGTGTAGGCCGCCTAATAAGAACACCTAGCCTAGGTAGTAAGGAGGTTGACCCACAAATCTAAAGTAAATAAAAAGAGACGTTATTCAACTTGAATTCGGATATCACGAGACGTTACAAAGGCAGCAATGATTAACGGAAGCATTTAGAGAGATTTTAGAGTAAAAAAATAAGACTATTGTAAAGCTTAACAAATTTTTTACTTAGGCACTCGCTTACTTGATAACCTACCTTCTAACCAATCTACGTACACGGACGCATATTCCTACATTAAAAGATATCGTGCATAAATATTTTTAACTGCATTCATTAGTAAATAAATGTGTGCATGAATGAAAACATAGCCTGCATACATCCATGAACATTATTTTTAAGTGCATCTAATACTCGCGCACTTAGCCAACATGCATACGCGCAAATGCTTATAATTAATTACCGTATTAAGTTGTATTTACAGGCTTGCAATGGCCATACTTAACTTGCATGCATTTGCTTATCTGCTTTATCATTGCATTTCAGCATATGCAATACTGACGGCAATATTGGTTGCACCGTAAGTATATTTTATTGCCACAGTTTCTTTATTAGTATAGTTTGAAGCATTCTGCTTAAGATGTGCTTTTGACATGAATAGGCCTAAAATATGTCTAAAGCATTAATTTTGTTGCCACGCATGATTTTTTGACTTTCCAGAAAATGTCTTTGGTGAAGATTAATATTTTCAATATTTTAGTTTCGCGGCACACTCCTACCTGTCCAAGGATTGCGTCTTAAGGACCCGGGCCCTGTAGTCAAGCATTACCAGACGAAATCTGACCCGCCAATCTGACCCGATCCGACCCACTCATTCACATAAGTTTATAATAAACCAACGAATAGTATTATATATATGCCAATTGCATCGTACTTGAAGGCAATCTGATGTTCCAATGCCTTATGAAACATTGCTAACTGACCAGAGGTAATCTATTACAATAAGGTAATCTATTACAATAATTGATTAAGCTACCGTTGGGCAATTAACAATGCTTCATAAGGCATTCGAACACCAGTACGATGAAAATAATTGGCATAGATATTATTCGCGGTTTAATATAAACCACTGTGAATGAGTGGGTCGGATAGGGTCAGATTGTTTTGCATTGTTATGGGGTCGCGTGCATTCGACATCTAGCATGTTCGAACTACAACAACCTAAAACGTTTATCGCACACACTTGCTTCTGTCGACAAGAAGTAAAATTGGTAGGTCTACTGAAGTAGGTTTGGGCCTACGTGCAGCGGATAAATCAGGCATGGTCAATCACTTTTAACCTAAGTGCTAGACACGGTAAGATTTGCCAGACGGGTTTGGGTTAAACCCCACAACCTTTTATTGGACTGCACATTAAAGTCTTCATTGCACACCCAACGCCACGCAAATCAACGTCTAACCCCAGTTGGTTTTCTACAATAATCCTCACTCTGGTGCTAGACAATAGATCTGACGTAAAATTGATTGTTTTAGGTGTCACCAACTAAATGGAAAGACGAAGAAAACAGTTGCCTTGAGAAATCGTGCGGCTTGGACGGCACGACGATCACCAGAGACCGAACGGAGGAAAACCCTTGCAAAGATGTAGGCCTACGTCTCATCTTCACTCAAAGAATATGCTTATCTCGTTCGTAGCCTAGTTTCCCGGTTTCACCGGTTGGCTTGGCTTTCATTGCTTGTGTTACCCAAGACCTCTTAGCGCGAGTAGTCCTGCGCGTCCCAATACGACTTCGTTCATCAGTCCTACTCCATCAGCTGCACTGGCTTCCTGTTCAGTACAGGATAAAATTCAAATTGGCATGGCTGAACTACAAATCGCTCAGCCCCAACACACCTTCGTACCTTCAGTCACTACTAACTCCTTGCATCCATCGTCGTTGTTTGCGAACCCGATGCAATGCAGTAATGGGCTCGCGTGCATTCCATGCCTCTGCACCCAAGGCATGGAATCGGCTTCCGCTCTCTTTTTGTCTCTTCGAAGCTCAATTTCACTTATTTCCTTCGAAAAGCGGCTCAAAACTCACTACTTCTCCTTAGTTTTAAAGCAGATCTGGATCTTCCTCTCGCGGCGGACAATCCGCGCCTCAGATTCACCTTTCGGTTTGACCTTGCGCGCGAGCGGCGCGATACAAATTTAATAATTATTAATAAATAATAATGAATAATACCCCGTGACAGAGTCCCTAAAAGTTTCGCCCCGTAGAATCTGTTTCGAAGTAGATTCTACCAGGCAAATCTGTTTCAGAATAAATTCTACCCTAAGAAAGAAAGTCCGGGGGCAGAATATTCCATCTCCTGGTGAAATGAAGTCTCTTATTTGTAACTGGTTGCTGTATGTCAACAAGAACT
Organism: Lumbricus terrestris; assembly: GCA_949752735.1. NCBI lineage: Eukaryota > Metazoa > Annelida > Clitellata > Crassiclitellata > Lumbricidae > Lumbricus > Lumbricus terrestris. The sequence continues at coordinate 5,036,985 of OX457043.1, read as the reverse complement.
CAATAAAACGAATATTATCCATCATTTACTATTGCGATTCAAGTACTTTCATGAACTAGTTCTAGAACTTCATGAATTGTTAATGTTTAAAAATGATTTGTATGCCCACATGGACATTTGTATTGTTTTAGTTTGAGACTCTAGTCTTACGACCGGCACCAGAATGCTTCGCATGTGAACGAACGATAGGTCGGTCTAACTAGATATTCTTTTTCATATACTGCAGCTTGTAATGACGACAACAAGAAGCTTGTTTTATATGTTGCATTACTAAGCTTATATCATTATTGTATGCACGATTTGAAGTATGCATTCAAGCTGATGTCACCGCGCAACTCAGCAGCTTTGACAATGTGTTGCTGGCCATTCCTGCTGATATCCGACAGGAACTTCTCTCACTGTCTCTCTCTCTATGTGTAGGCCTATCTGTCTCTCAATCTCGCTCTCCCTGTCGTTCTCTTTCCCGTTTCTCACTAGGCTATACTTATATCTTCTTATCTTTAAAAACTCTTGATGACAAGACCTTATTTGATGACTAAGTTTTTCAGTGCCAAAGCCCATAGGGCATGGAGCGCTTCTAACGAGATAATTTTTATGTCGAAGTGGCCCTTTGTAAATGACAAATAGCAAAGTACATGTAGGCCTACAACATTAGACCTACTAATTATTTATTGCCTGATCATGAGTGCTGTTCTCGCACAGACTACCGGGTACACAATACGGGGCCATCTCAAAACGCGCTTCTTCAAATTGTCGTGCTCAGCGTCATTAGGACATTCTTATAAGGTGATTTACCAAATAGACTGATTCATAAATTTAATGTTCCCATATAGATGAACACCAAGTCAAACACCGTTTGGCTTGCATGTGTAGATCTTTTCCTACCCACAGTTTGGGGTGAGTGCACTCGTTTCTGCAGGATTTCGCTTGTCCGACACAGTACAGCAAATTCTGAATCATCCTTCTGCACATGCGAGGATTTGAACGTCTGTGCTTATTTTGAATATCATGGAGGTCGGCAACCAGAGATTTAGTTTGTTTATCATGATTTTAGATGAGTGTGTACTTGAGAATAAAGACGTGGACCCGACAGAGACGCCATTCCGTGAAAGCGATGGTGTGAACGGGTTAACGCCTGGAGACACAGAAGTTGAAGTCGGGGACAAAATTGCTCATGGCGAAGTTTACTACAAGGATAAGTGCAATGCATGGTAGGCAAAGCCCAGATATAGCTCTTCTGTTCCTTTTTGGACTAATTAAGATGCATTTTAACCTACGACGACTTGAGAACCAAATTTTTATTTGATGGCGGTTTTATTTTTTAGGACAGGCGCCGTAGTAGTGAAAATGGTATAATGTCAACAGTAATGAGGCCTATGAATATTAATTAGATGACGTGAATAATCGACTGGTGCCACCTGGTGAACAATTTGCTCATCATGGTACGGGCGTGCTAGGATAAATTTCTATTTTATTATTGCTATGAAAATCAGGTAGCCTATGCAACTACGAAAGTCTAGGCCTACACGTTAAAACCAGAAGCACAGAGTGACGCCTTTCATGAGAAACAGCCTAGTTCCGGATTATAAACATGTCCTTTTTCACCACTGCGTACAGAATTTGAAATGTAGCATTGTACATTAAATTTTGCGCATGTGCGTAGGCCTACTTATGGTTGTCTTTACGGGTTCAACTTTCAAATATATTATTTCCGGATTATTGAGTTTATTTTGAGTATTTGTGAACTTTTCCATCTGGAAACCCAAGGTGGAAACACCACCGAATGCTTTCCATGACTACCACCCTGCTTGTGCGGCACGATGGTCCTTCGGCATCGTGATTTGTAGGCTATTTGATGTAACGTTAATGATTCGATGCAGGCTGCTGATTTGAGTGAGCGTTGTGAACCTGCGCAACTTGCTTGCACACAAATATCTCAGTCACCAAAAATTAGAATCCAGTATTCTGGAACATTATGTAAAACGTTAACACTTTTACAAGCATTCAGCGAAGTATTTTTTCGTGAAAAATTTAAGTTATGCTTGCAACACATTCATTCATTACAAGAGCTCCTCAACCGGACAACCACAGTCATTATTCAGCATACAAAATGGACACAATGGTGTATTGCAAAGTCGAAAAGTTGAAGAGTCGGCTGTGTCGTTATTTACTAACACGATGTTATTATTTTATTTACAGCCGCTGCAAAGAAGACAATACGTTCAACTGCTACGTGAGTAGGCCTATACATTATCTATGAGTAATCATTTACGATTGTTCTGAATTGACAACGAAGCACTTCCTCGCTGACTTCAATTCTAAAGTCACGTCAATCTATGAGTCCTTGCACTGTGTGAATGCTCAAATTGAATGTTTGACAGGTTGTGACATAGACCTATTGGGGGTTCACCAAGTGCGACCGTGTATCCCTATATATTCGTGAGGTCTTGCACTGGCTTTCTTTCCCGCAGCGCATCTCATTTAGGATTGCATCTTTGGTGTGGCGATGCTTATCAGGCTGGGCACCCTCTTATTTGTGTGAGCTTTGCCTCCCTCTTTCCACTTGCATAGGCCGCCGCGCATTGCACTCTGCTGTCCATGGTGACTTAATGGTTCCTTTCACTCGCTCTACAACAATGCATAGGCGTTCATTCTCTGTGGTTGATCCAACAACCTGGAATGGACTTCCCTTGACTATGCGACACCTCCAAAGCTCTTCTCAATTTCATAAACTGTTGAAGACTGTTTTTTTCGCCTGATGTCGGCCGGGAGCGCCCCTGAGTATGTATCCTGAAGGGGCGCTATATAAATTACGATTGATTGATAGATAAAACTATTGTAGTAGCAGACCTAGCCTAATCGTCGTTTATTGAAAGACCATCAACACCATATAATTACAGTTTTACAACAGTCAGTACAAACTCAAAAATCTTCAAGTGATTGATGCAGTGATCAAAGAACCATTCTAAGAGGGTCATGATTATGAACGCGCTGAGGCTGAATTTACCCTTTTCTATATAGCATTTGGCAGTAGTAGGCCTACGTAATTGTGTAAAAACCGACATAGACCTATAGGCTTAGTGCATGAAGCAAACACAGCAAAAACAAAATAAACATGATCGATAGGTATCGCATTACAGCGTACTGCTCTAAAAGAGATAGTGGTTGATAAGAGCTTAGACGCAAAGGTTTACTTGTCGAAAACGGTTTATAGCCATTGACCTTAGAGTTAGGCATTGGCTAAATTCACGGTATATGCCTTACATCCCCAGATTTACGTCTCCCTCAGTGTAGCTTCCACAGGAGACGGGCTGTAGACGGTTCAGTTATCGACGAGACGTTGTATATGCCGTAATATATAATTGTGCAAGGTCGTGTGTTCAGAAGCACCGAAAGCCAGTTTATCAATTGAATCAAGTTATTTATGATTTAATTCATAATTATCCAGGACTTCACACACGTGTGAAATTGCAAAGTGGATTAATCCTGCCAGCATTTCATCAATCTGGGCCTACATTGACTTGTTGCGATTTCTCCAAAAATTACTTGCAGCTTATCAGCTTTTCCTTCTGCATGTTTCAATGTATAAGACGACATAGTCCAAAGCCGGCTTTTAAATTAAAAGCCACGTACAAGAATTTCCCTGATAAACCGCAATTGATGCGTTCAGTTGTAGGCCTACATGATTCTATTGTAACAGATTGATCAATAATGTTCAGTTCAGTACGTTTGAATATCGCTGAGTCTTTGCATGTTGTTATTTACAGAGTATCAACCAGAAGTTGCCAGTTAGCAGGGATCCTTGTCAACATTACTCGTGCAGTCTCGGGAAACTGACTCACGTCAACGACTCGGAAGCGTGTACCTGCCGACCAGTAAGAAACAACTTCATATCGTCACTCGCGACTGTCTCCCATTATAAAAGTTAGCTTATCGCGAGACTTTCTTGTGGTCGAGAACGATTTCGCCCATACGCACAGCACTGCCTTATGGCCGAGAAATCCTGCAATATTGCTGATCTTGTATTTCACTTGCACAACATCAGGAAGAGGCTCAGCCTACTAATTACGATCTCAATGACACTCGGATCATTTGCGCCATTCTCACATAGCACTGCATTGTAGTACAGGGCTTACGTATTGTTTGTTTGTCTGCATGCGTGTGCACTTGTTATAGCACCCATTCAAGCTTTCTACTGAGAGGATGGCCTACACCAACGCTATTGGCTTCTCATTAGACGACTGTCATAATATCGCAGAACCGCAGCTATCGTAAATAAATGAAGCGCACTCTATCCAGGTGAACTTGGACTAAAATTAAGTAATGGCTGCATTTGTTCTTTCTGCTATTTTACAGGGAGAGAAGCTTGCACTAGCCCCTTACCCGAAATGCTGCAAATGCCAAACAGGAGGTTAGAGTTACTATCCTCATCGTTGGATAAACTAGAATAGAATCAATTGGGCCAAAGAGGTCAATTAAACCAGGTTGTATGATAGGTGAACGTATGGTTTGCCATAAAAGACACTCATAAGCGTCTCTTGGTTGGGCTAAAGATTCAAATCATTTGTCAATTCAGTTGTTGGTTTATTGTTCTCATAAACAAGACAGACAATTCACAGTGAGTGAATAGTGTAGGCGGTACAAGTCAGATCGTAGTCAGTTAGTAAACTGCACTCTTTGAACGAGGGCTGCCGCGTGGCAAAGATGTAGTTGTTGCCTAAAAAAACATCTTAAGAAGCATGTTGAATTGCAGTACTCATAAAGATGCTTAGAAAAGGCGGATTCGTGAAACATTCAACTGTTAGAGCCATTGCGCAAAAAAGATAAATCATGTATGACTGTTCGACTAAATCAAAGTAGCTACGAATCTACATCACCTTTCTGATAATGTCTTGCAGGTATCACAACGACGCCACCAATAGACTGTGCCCTGAAGTCGGTCACAAGTCTACTCGAATTCTCCACCACAGACAACGGTCAATGTTCGACGAAAGACGTTGTCAGCATCACAACGTGCAGTGGAAATTGCGGCAAAACGGAGGAGACGGGTACAATAGTCGTCAGCGGTGGCTCTCATACCATACAGAGCAGTAAGCAGTGCAGCTGCTGTTCTGGTACTGGAACTACCAAACAGTACACTGCCTACTGCAGAAAGGGACTCCAACAGACAACATTGTCTATTGACGTAGTAGAGTTCGTTCAATGCAACTGCCAATCATGCAAAGGTAATTGCAATTGGTAATCGCGTTTGGTTACATCTATTTCTTGACAGAGGTCAGGCAATAGACCACCTTTGGTCTCCAACCAGGCAAGAACGGGCCTCATACACCGTTTACCTGAAGTTATGTTTGAGAATACCCTAAAATTGCGCAAATGCCTTAAGGTCTAAAACCCAGTGCTAGTTGTTATAGTGATGCCACAGTCACTATTCCAAGAGAATGTGCACATTTCTGAAGTGAGTAAAAACATTGCAACGTGCAACTTCATGCAGTGTGGTGCATAAAAATGTAGAGTTAAGGAATCGAGATATATTACAGACACGCACAGGAGAATGAAAACGGAAATTGGAGAAACAGTAATCAGGAGTTGTTGGACAATGGACATTTCGAGCGAATTTCTACGAAATAAATTTTGAATGATTGGTATTTCTAACGATTTGAAGACAAAAGAAGGTACGTAGATTATGTTTCTCTATTATACTTTGCATCTACTGCAGATAAACTACAAAAACAATTGTAATTTATAAGGTTGTATAATAAGTGCATCCGTAGACCACATTTTAGAAAATGAAAGATCTGGTCATGATTCTCTTATGGTCGTCTTGTTTGTGTAGATGTCTGTTTCTGAAAACTGTAAATCTTGAAAACTGCTTACGCTTTCAGGCAGAGTGACTTACTGGTGCATTCCATTTCATGTGATGGTTGATAAAGTGATAAAATGTCTGATTGTATGGTCGTTTCGTTTGTGTAGATGTCTGCTCGTTTAAGTGATATACAAGACACCTGCTGAACTGCAACTGACGCACTGAATGCTCTGCCTTCTAATTTAGATGAACCAGATGATGACATCGAGGTCAGTAGTGATGGTGAACATGAATTAGATGAATGCAGTTTCTGAAGATGATGAAGATGGTGATGTTTTGTATCCTCTTACATCTGCCTCTGAATTTGGTTCATCGGAAAAAAGTCTGGACGAAAGTGTGTGCGATTCCGAAGAAGATAACAAAAGATGCACAGAAACTGCGCTGAATCAGATGGCAATCGACTGTAATGCTGTCCAGGTTTTCCCCTACAGCTTTTGCACCTGATGAGGGACCAGTCGATTTCTTCTACCGATTCTTTAACACAGGCGTGTTAGAGTGGTTGGTCATGCAAACAAACCATTATGCAAAGTTGAGTCAGGAGCGCTACCGGTCGGATGTTACGATAGCGGAACGGAGAGCTTTCATTAGCCTCCTGATTGCAATTGGTTTGAAAAAACATCGAGAGTGGAATTATTGTTCAGAGTCCAGCCGATTGCAGATGTTATGACAGTAAAGTGATTCAAGAATCTCTGTGAGGTGCTGTAGTATGACAATGATGATTTACTCTACCAAATGGAGGTGACATCAAAACTATTATGAGAAGTTTCGCAAAGTGAGACCGCTTGTCTACAAGTTGAACGCAGCCTCATGTAGCAAGATGTGTCCAGAACATCACATGTGCAGTCCAAGCAATGATAACGTTCAAGCAGCGTTTGCCCTTGAAAACACATCATACGAGGGTACAAGGTAGCATATTGATCTCGAACATCGGTTACATGTACCAGCTTGAAATTTGCGCTTGCCAGGCAGACTGTGACGATGTTTCTGCTGCCTTGGAGGAAATGTTGCATATCATTGGTACGTTGAGAACTAAAAGGCAGCACATCTCATGTAGCTTTTGATGACTATTATTCATCTTACAAGCTCGTGAGAATTTATCAGCGTGGAATATTTATGCATTATGCTACCGGTACGAGTTCACCCCAACCGCAGACATCTCCCGGTATTGGCACGCAATGCAATAAGTCGCAGCAGTGGAGACTACTAGTGGCGAAAGAACGAACATGTGCATCTCGTAAGGTTATGAAGTTCGAATGGTGTCTATAAGTTGGAGTTCGTAAAATTCCATACAGTACAAGAGGTCCCTAGTGTAGAACTATCTACCCAGTGACATTCAAAATGCTACAAGTCTACCACAATTCTAAGGACTTATCTGTGCTCATACCCTAAACACGCAAAATACATGACACCCCATCTAGCTACGGACTAATTCTCACTCAGCCACTCACTTATCCAATGGGTCCCTACCAGCGGGCCCTGTCCCTTCAGTTGTGCCCTTTGTTCCCACTTAAACTTAAATTTGCTGTTTTAATTGTTTCGTTGCAACTTTGTTCTGTTGTTGCACTGTTTCAACTGTAAATATGTATATCCTGGGTTCAATAAATTGAGTAGAATTGAATTGCATATGCCAGGGGGCTCGTCAAACTATAATTTGTTGTCAGCAGAAAGAACAAGCAGAGCCCAAGAATCAAAAGCACCTTCTGTGGGATTTAAATCCAGATGTATAATCATACCTTACTTTACCAACTTTCGACCATCAGGTCATGCTTCGAGAACTGTGTCCATTGAACTAGTTGAGAAGATGATGCAAGCTCTGACCATAAAATATAGGTCTATGGCCGCTTTGTTTGTGAAGGTACTTGACTCTAAGAACTGTAAATTTTATATGTTTACAGGCAAACATCGACCCAGACTCATAGACACACCGCAAAGTAAACCGACTTAGTACTCCATTTTTTTTAGTTGGATTGCGACAGCCCAGAGGCACATGAATTGAACAGTGGCATTTTTTTTACCACACTCATTAAACTGTTTACTTGCAGTGGCCGTATTTTTTGGCACGAATCGTTGACACTAAACGAGCAGTGGCAATCATTCTGCCACTGTTTACTAACTTGCAGGTTTTTTTATAACAACAGTGGGCACTTTCATCGTGTTCATGGTGTATTTACATTTGGCGTAAGTGTACGGGGCGCTTCTGACCATTAAGAGATAACTTACCGTCTGTTCTTACCCCAGACAGTGTGCGGACAATGCACTCACTATAATTAAATAGTTTAGGTCCAGTTGGAGCTGATATCTGAGAAAAATTATCAACTGGCTTTGATTTGAGTTCCTGTGATTTACAACACAGCAACACAGTGCAGTCTGTATTAACCTTGCGAGTTACAGTGGAGTCAAACACGACCAAGAGTCTGTTTCCGTTAGCTATACACTGTGGTTCAAAAAATGTCGGGCGAAATTTAGTATGATTAATTGGCAGTCATTAGAGATGGGCTATGTGAAAATCAGCTTAGCTGACCGTTTATTGAACCACAGTGAACTCAAACCATATATGCGATATCCAAACGAAATTTTATGACCTTATACAGGGTGCGCCAAAAAAGTAATCCACGACGGTTTTTAGCCCATATATCTTGGCCAAACATACGAATTTTTAAATGAAACTTTACAGTCTTAAAGGCAATTCATATTTACGTACAATGGTCACATTTCAACAAAATATTTCAAACAGAACAAAAGTTATAGCACTTTTAGTGAGGCCACCCACCGGTTTTTTACGATTCAAAAACAAAAGGCAAAAAATTAGGTTTTTTGCTAATATCATGGCCAGAAGTAAGAATTTCAAAATGAATCTTTACTGGTTTAAATACAATTCATATTTACACATGATGGCCAGATTTTATCAAAAATATTTCAAACACAACAAAAGTTATACCACTTTTAGTGAGGCCACCCACCGTTTTTGACGATTAAAAAACGTAACGCACCAAAAAGTAACAAAAACGTGATTTTATCAAGTCATATCTCAAATAACTGTTTGGAACTTAACTTGATAGTGATTCGCAACTTGTGTTCAATGTGCCCACCACCAGTGCCAAAACTTCTTTTGAGTCTCTTTGCAAAGTTCTTGATGGACCTGTTGATTAATCTGACATATTTTTTATTTACAAATTTGATTGTCATCTTGCTAAGTGACTCTCAGTGACGTGCAGCTAAGCTGGTACCCTGTTTTGTTAAAAATAGTAATGATAATGATCATCTGGCATTATCAAAGCCTATATGATAACAACTATTTGAGATGAGACTTAATAAAATCGTGTCTTTACTACTTTTTGCTGCGTTACGTCTTTGAATCGTCAAAAAACGGCGGGTGGCTTCCTTAAAAGTGCCATAACTTTTATCCTGTTTGAAATATTTTGCTGAAATCTGGCCATCATGTGCAGCTATGAATTGTCTTTAAGCCTGTAAAATTGCAATTCGAAATTCTTACTTTCGGCCAAGATATTGGCCAGAATAATTTAATTGTTTTTTGTTACTTTTTGTTGCGTCGCGTTTTTGAATCGTCAAAAAACGGTGGGTAGCTTCACTAAACGTGATATAACTTTTGTTCTGTTTGATATTTTATGTAATTTGACCATTGTACGTAAATATGAACTGCCTTTAAGACTGTAAAGTTTCATTTAAAAATTCGTATGTTTGGCCAAGATATGGGCTGAAAACCGTAGGGGATTACTTTTTTGCGCACCCTGTAGATATTTTAGTGCTCTACAAAATTACAACAGTTACATGTATTGTATACCACAGTTTCTATAATCAGATGGAGCAAGTATTGAATTTATACACTGCGTAAAAATGGGGACGTTTTGACCCGTAACTTGCTCACTATATAAAATTAAAATATCTTTTAATTGTTTTTGTCCTTGAAACATCAATTACTTTTAAAGTAGGCATATAGGCCTATTCAACAACGACTCTGTTTGATTAAAAAGAACTCAACAGTAGACAAAAAAGACAATGGTGAAATATGGAATCAGATATTTCAGACACGTGAAGAAATCAGCAACGCTCTGCACGAAGTAGCTCGAGCCACTTCTGTCGCTAGGATCCTCTATGCTGCTCCAGCCTGGTGGGAATTCACCATGAGCGATGACAGAAGTAAAATAGAACGAATCTTGAACCGCATGCAACGACTTCGATACCTTTCCGCGATGTTCCCGAACATACAGTAGTTAGCTGCTGGAGCAGATGCTGGGCTGCTTCGTAATATAATGCTGAATGTCAATCACGTCCTGAGGAACCTTTTCCCAACGCTAGCAAAAACCACCTATAACTTACGCCCAAGACTGCATCCTTTTTTTCTACCATTTAAAGATGATAGAAATTTTATTCAGAGGGTTCTCTTTGCCACCAACTAATGACAGACATTGTTATGTTCCCAATGCCCTTGCCCAGTGGCGTAGGCAAGGGGGGTTTCTGGGGTTAAAACCCCCCATTGGCTCCGGGAAAAGGTTTTTTAAGGTTATTTTTCCATTTAAGTAAGAAAAAATAGCAAACAAACAGGGTTTCCGGCCATAACCCCCTCCCCCATGAAAAATTCCTGGCTACGCCACTGCCCTTGCCGTTGTTGATTTTAATGTGCATTGACGTGTAGCTGGGTGCTGTGTGTCACCTGGATTTGCCTCTTTTCCTAAATTAAACGAAGATGTTTATAGTTGTGGATTTAAGACGATTTGCATTCCCGTTTCAGCAAAGTAGAAACCGGTTCCAAAAGTTATCACATGCTTTTCCATGTACAGGGTGGGCCAAAAAAAAGACCCCCCTAGGTTTTTTGCCAATATCTTGACCAAAAGTAAGAATTTCGACATGAAATTTTACAGTCTTAAAGACAGTTCATATTTACATTTCATCAAAATATTTCGAACAAACCAAAAGTTATGCCACTTTTAGAAAGGCCACCCACCATTTTTTGACGATTCAAAAACGTAACACAACAAAAAGTAGGTTTTTGCCAATATCTTGGCCAAAAATAGGAATTTCAAAATGAAATTTCACAGGTTTATAGACAATTCATATTTACATAATTATGATGGCCAGATTTCATAAAAATATTTCATACAGAACAAAAGTTATATCACTTTTTGTGAGGCCACCCACCGTTTTTTGACTTTTTTGAATAATCAAAAAACGTAGGGTGGCCTCACTAAAAGTGATATAACTTTTGTTCTGTATGAAATATTTTTATGAAATCTGGCCAACATATGTAAATATGAATTGTCTATAAACCTGTAAAATATCATTTCGAAATTCTTACTTGGCATGAATAAAAATCTTAAAAAAATACTTTAAACATTGTAATCGGGTCTCATTGTATCAAAAAACTTCTTGTAACCTGAGAGTTAATTTTAGATCAAACAGGAGGAAAGCCAGAAAAACCGACGACGCAAGATTGCCAGGGTATCGTCGGAACAACTGAAGGCGGCGGAGGAGAAGGAGGAATTGGCGATCGGACAACTCAAGGCGGCGGAGGAGAAGGAGGAATTGGCGATCGGACAACTCAAGGCGGCGGAGGAGAAGGAGGAATTGGCGATCGGACAACTCAAGGCGGCGGAGGAGAAGGAGGAATTGGCGATCGGACAACTCAAGGCGGCGGAGGAGAAGGAGGAATTGGCGATCGGACAACTCAAGGCGGCGGAGGAGAAGGAGGAATTGGCGATCGGACAACTGAAGGCGGCGGAGGAGAAGGAGGAATTGGCGATCGGACAACTCAAGGCGGCGGAGGAGAAGGAGGAATTGGCGATCGGACAACTCAAGGCGGCGGAGGAGAAGGAGGAATTGGCGATCGGACTACTCAAGGCGGAGGAGAAGAAGGAGGAATTGACGATCGGACAACTCAAGGCGGCGGAGGAGAAGGAGGAATTGGCGATCGGACTACTCAAGGCGGCGGAGGAGAAGGAGGAATTGGCGATCGTACAACTCAAGGCGGCGGAGGAGAAGGAGGAATTGGCGATCGGACAACTCAAGGCGGCGGAGGAGAAGGAGGAATTGGCGATCGGACAACTCAAGGCGGCGGAGGAGAAGGAGGAATTGGTGATCGGACAACTCAAGGCAGCGGAGGAGAAGGAGGAATTGGCGATCGGACAACTGAAGGCGGCGGAGGAGAAGGAGGAATTGGCGATCGGACAACTCAAGGCGGCGGAGGAGAAGGAGGAATTGGCGATCGGACAACTCAAGGCGGCGGAGGAGAAGGAGGAATTGGCGATCGGACAACTGAAGGCGGCGGAGGAGAAGGAGGAATTGGCGATCGGACAACTCAAGGCGGCGGAGGAGAAGGAGGAATTGGCGATCGGACAACTCAAGGCGGCGGAGGAGAAGGAGGAATTGGCGATCGGACAACTGAAGGCGGCGGAGGAGAAGGAGGAATTGGCGATCGGACAACTCAAGGCGGCGGAGGAGAAGGAGGAATTGGCGATCGGACAACTCAAGGCGGCGGAGTAAATAATAATGGCCCTGGAGGACTTCCATTGGGTGATGGATGGTATTATAATGCATCTGGGGGAGGTCCATGGGGAAACGGATGGTATTACGATTTTGCAGGAGGAGGTCAACCGGGTGATGGATGGTATTACGATGGCTCTGGAGGTGGTCCATGGAATAACGGATGGTATTATAATGGCTCTGCAGGGGGTCCGCCGGGTAGCGGAGTAACTAAGGGCCCTGGAGGGGGTCCGCCGGTTACTGGAGGAAATTTTGGGCCTGATGGACGTCCATTGGGTAATGGATGGTATTATAATGCCTCTGGGGGAGGTCCATGGGGAAACGGATGGTATTACGATTTTGCAGGAGGTCAACCGGGTGATGGATGGTATTACGATGGCTCTGGAGGTGGTCCATGGAATAACGGATGGTATTATAATGGCTCTGCAGGGGGTCCGCCGGGTAGCGGAGTAACTAAGGGCCCTGGAGGGGGTCCGCCGGTTACTGGAGGAAATTTTGGGCCTGATGGACGTCCATTGGGTAATGGATGGTATTATAATGCCTCTGGGGGAGGTCCATGGGGAAACGGATGGTATTACAATTTTACAGGAGGAGGTAATTGGGGTGATGGATGGCATTATAGTACCTCTGGAGGTGGTCCATATAATAATGGATGGTATTACGATGGCTCTGCAGGGGGTCCGCCGGGTAGCGGAGTAACTAAGGGCCCTGGAGGGGGTCCGCCGGTTACTGGAGGAAATTTTGGGCCTGATGGACGTCCATTGGGTAATGGATGGTATTATAATGCCTCTGGGGGAGGTCCATGGGGAAACGGATGGTATTACAATTTTACAGGAGGAGGTAATTGGGGTGATGGATGGCATTATAGTACCTCTGGAGGTGGTCCATATAATAATGGATGGTATTACGATGGCTCTGCAGGGGGTCCGCCGGGTAGCGGAGTAACTAAGGGCCCTGGAGGGGGTCCGCCGGTTACTGGAGGAAATTTTGGGCCTGATGGACGTCCATTGGGTAATGGATGGTATTATAATGCCTCTGGGGGAGGTCCATGGGGAAACGGATGGTATTACAATTTTACAGGAGGAGGTAATTGGGGTGATGGATGGCATTATAGTACCTCTGGAGGTGGTCCATATAATAATGGATGGTATTACGATGGCTCTGCAGGGGGTCCACCGGGTAGCGGAGTAACTAAGGGCCCTGGAGGGGGTCCGCCGGTTACTGGAGGAAATAATTTTGGGCCTGATGGACGTCCATTGGGTAATGGATGGTATTATAATGCCTCTGGGGGAGGTCCATGGGGAAACGGATGGTATTACAATTTTACAGGAGGAGGTAATTGGGGTGATGGATGGCATTATAGTACCTCTGGAGGTGGTCCATATAATAATGGATGGTATTACGATGGCTCTGGGGGGGGTCCGCCGGGTAGCGGAGTAACTAAGGGTCCTGGAGGAGGTCCGCCGGTTACTGGAGGATATGGACCCGATCATCCTCTCGAAGGAGGAAGTGGATATGTAACATATCGTCCCCCAGGAGGAGATGGAGGAAGTGGATATGTAACAAATCGTCCCCCAGGAGGAGGTGGAGGAAGTGGATTTGTAACATATCGTCCCCCAGGAGGAGATGGAGGAAGTGGATATGTAACAAATCGTCCCCCAGGAGGAGGTGGAGGAAGTGGATTTGTAACATATCGTCCCCCAGGAGGAGATGGAGGAAGTGGATATGTAACAAATCGTCCCCCAGGAGGAGGTGGAGGAAGTGGATTTGTAACATATCGTCCCCCAGGAGGAGATGGAGGAAGTGGATATGTAACAAATCGTCCCCCAGGAGGAGGTGGAGGAAGTGGATTTGTAACATATCGTCCCTCAGGAGGAGGTGGAGGAAGTGGATATGTACCAGGTGGTCCCCCCGGAGGAGGTGGAGGAAGTGGATATGTACCAGGTGGTCCCCCCGGAGGAGGTGGAGGAGGTGGAGGAAGTGGATATGTACCAGGTGGTCCCCCCGGAGGAGGTGGAGGAAGTGGATATGTACCAGGTGGTCCCCCCGGAGGAGGTGGAGGAAGTGGATATGTACCAGGTGGTCCCCCCGGAGGAGGTGGAGGAAGTGGATATGTACCAGGTGGTCCCCCTGGAGGAGGTGGAGGAAGTGGATATGTACCAGGTGGTTCCACCGGAGGAGGTGGAGGAAGTGGATATGTACCAGGTGGTCCCCCCGGAGGAGGTGGAGGAAGTGGATATGTACCAGGTGGTCTCCCCGGAGGAGGTGGAGGAAGTGGATCTGGACCATATCGTCCCCCAGGAGGAGGTGGAGGAAGTGGATATGTACCAGGTGGTCTCCCCGGAGGAGGTGGAGGAAGTGGATCTGGACCATATCGTCCCCCAGGAGGAGGTGGAGGAAGTGGATATGTACCAGGTGGTCCCCCCGGAGGAGGTGGAGGAAGTGGATCTGGACCATATCGTCCCCCAGGAGGAGGTGGAGGAAGTGGATCTGGACCATATCGTCCCCCAGGAGGAGGTGGAGGAAGTGGATATGTACCAGGTGGTCTCCCCGGAGGAGGTGGAGCAAATTGGTATTAAATTAAGGTCCGGGAGGTGTTGGGGGATTCCTGGGATCCAATGGAGGCGGAGCAATAGGTGGGCAGGGAAGTGGACCAGACGTTGGCAAGGGAGCAGGTGGAGGAACTGGTGTCAGTTCCTTTTTCGGCTTCTAAAGTGTCTTAAAGTAATATTCATGAACATTCTTCTCCAAACGAATCGTTGTTCATTCGGAATAAATAATGAAAGTCCTTTTGAGTTTTAATTTCGCTGTGCGGCACTTTTTTTGTCAATTGCTTCTTGCGTTAAGTCTCAATGCATAAAACGCTTCGAATATTATTGAACGTTGCATATTTCTTTAATTCACAATAGGGACTCTGAATGAATGTTCGTAGTGCTAGCAAAACTCAGCTGTTTCACTTTAAGCTGTTACAGTCGAGGCCTCTAAAAAGTGAGAGTCGATTAGAAATGCAGGAAATAAGTTTCAGCGATTGAAATTTTATGTTGTGTTGGAGTGGCGCTTTAGAATTAGCATTTTGCGTTCAAAGGCGAAGTCACTTGTGTTTATCTCTTGCATTTCTTGACCTGCGTTTTAATTGAATGGATATAAAGCTTGAGTAAAATTCATCCTAATGTTTGTTTAGCGAAATATAAGACTGCGCAATGACTATATGGTACATATATAATTATATATAATTATAATTATTCATATATTAAGCTTATGCGCATTGTACATTTCTAAGCTTCATTGCTGCTTGCAATAGTCGTGTTTTCTTATTTATCCGATGCTTTTTTGCTTATATGTTGTGGAACGGGAGAAAATGGATTAATAAAATTGTTTAACTATTCGCTCTTTCTCTACCTTTTTCAGGAAATAAATTCAGTATGTCGTTACGTTTGCGTTCCAGCACATTAGTTTGTTTGAGTATAGACGGATACGTTATTATCTCTGTCTTAGACCTTCGCTTTACCTGTGCAGGAATCATAGGTAGTTGGCGCAATTGTCTTTGGGCGACACTTGTGGAAATATTTTCAGGTTGTCGGACTGAGGGCCTTGCGACATTTTTCATATATTTTATTACATTTCTCTGTCTCCTCTTCCTTCTTGCCTATTGCAAAAGAGTAGGCCTGCGTTGCAGAGTTTCATTCGATATTTGACCAATCATTTGACTATGTCATCCAATCGCCTCAGGTTAAATCCTGGTAAAACACAATTTATTTGGGTTGGAAGTCGTGTGCAAGTTTCTAAAATTGATATGCAAAATCTGCAACATTGCTTTCCTGGCATGACTTTTTCTACCACTGTGCGTGATTTGGGTGTGACCTTGGACCAGGAATTGACCCTTTCTGATCACGTGAGGAATGTATGTCGCACTTGTTTCTACCATCTTCGTCAAATTCGCTCGGTACGTCGTTCACTTACAACCAAAGCTGCCACTACTCTGATGCATGCATTTATATGCACGAGAGTTGACTATGGTAGTGCCATCTATGCGGGCTTAACACTTTCACGCATTAATAAGTTGCAATCTGTCCTTAATGCTGCGGCACGCCTGATTGGCGGCATACCAAAGTTTGGGCATATATCAAGTTTTATACGGGAAGAACTGCACTGGTTGCCAATGCAAAAACGTATTGAGTTTAAGATTTTAATGTTCATCCGCAATTGCCTAGCAGGCCAAGCTCCGATCTATCTTATGGAACTCTGTGTACCTGTGCTGTCCATCCCAGGCCGTAGGTTCCTTCGCTCTGCTACGCATGGCGACCTGGTTATCCCTAGGGCTCGATCTTCCACAGTGCTTCATAGTAGCTTTGCTATGGTTGGTCCGTCTTTTTGGAATAAGTTACCTATTAGTCTCCGCAATGAACTTCTTTGTATTTCTTTGCCCCTTTTCCGCAAGCGTTTGAAAACCATTCTCTTTGATTGTGGTTAGGTGTCAGGTCGGGAGCGCCTCTGAGGAGTTCTCTTGAAGTGGCGCTATATAAATGTACAATTACAATTACAATTACATTAGTTTTAAATTTCACAGGGACGTAAACAACAGTAGAACAATTTAAAAACAAATAACTTCACTGAAGAAAGCGCAAGTGAACGTACACATGTTTTATTCCGATTAGGCTTACATGAAAAGTAGACATGGAGATGATACAGAAACCTGATTTACCCTGCTAATTGATAGACAGCAATTATGCCATAAGACGAACAATAATTAATTCATTCGTTTCATGATAAAAGTGAAGAATGTGTAACTTATAGCGTCTCTCTTCAACTTTCCCATAAATAATATTATGTTAAAATGGCTAAAAACCAAATACAGAACGGAATAGCCGTCGTATTCCACCACAATTAAAACGAAGCAAATGATAAAAAAGACTGGAAAATGATTTGTGCCGCTTTTAAATATAAAACATTGCTCAGGCAACTTAATTTTAATCATAGAAATAATACAACCTTATTAGTAAACACATAAATATAATAATACAAATTTTCTTTATATAAGTTTTGTTGAATAAGAATTTCAAAAATTAACAATTTAGATATTTTGACATTTAAATTTTAGACAGTCTAAGTCCACTTGGTTCATGTTGACTTAAGTACAAACAATAAAAAAATTAAATGTGTAAGTAGGCCTACTTAACTAAAATTGCACTTAACATTTCTACTTATAAGAACATTATTATATTGGGTAATTCTTCTAAATGTCAATTCTTTAACAGTGCTATATATTTCTCACTATGATGACGCCGAAACGGTTCAATCAGGGTTGCTCGATTTCTAGGAATAATTTAGTTTTGCCCCGAAATCACAGCAATAAATAATCCAAAAGTCGCGTGATAAGCAGCTATATGACGACATAGCAATCAGTATGTGCTTAAACTTAAATTGATCTGCTTGACACAACAATCACTCAGCACCGATACCATTCCCTACCTACTAAGTCCTTACATTACTTCCCGTCACCTCCGATCATCAAATACAAGTTTTTAGCTTAGCCCAATGCGAAAACAGTTTTGGGCCGCGATAATTCCATACCACTGCACCCAGGAATGTAATTGTGTCGACTTCTCTCCCGATTCGCAGCTCAAATTCACTTCTTTCCGTCAAAACGCGAGGATCAAAACGCACATTATCTAGTTGACTTTCAGACAAATCGATCCCAAGGTATAGAAACAGTGGCGGCGCCAGACACTTTTTATAGCCAGGGCATAGCCAGGGCAGTCATACAAGTGACCAGGGCAGAGGGCGAGTCACGTGCTACATGTAGGTAGTACGGACTTAAATAGGCCTATAATTTTGCGCTTCCGTGCTTGCCACAAATCACACACCGTACACTATTACGGTTGGCTGGTCAGAGGATCAAATGGGCGAAGCCATAAAACCGAACACCATGACATTTGAAAAACAAATCTTAGAAACCTTATACAGGGTGGGCAATAAAAAAGACTCCCTAAAGTGTTTTGCCAATATCTTGGCCAGAAGTTTAAAAAAAATAACATTTTACAGGCTTAAAGACAATTATTCATATTTACGTAGAGTGGCCAGATTTCACCGCAATATTTCAAACAGAACACGAGTTATATCACTTTCAGTGAGACAACCGACTTTTTGACGAATCAAAAACACATAATGCAACAAAAATTAGCAACAAAGCGATTTTTATGTTTCATCTCAAATAATAATATTGTTGTTATCAAATTAACGTGATAGTACATTACATCCTGTGTTCAATGTGTCCACCACCAATGCCCACACTTGTTTTGAGTCTTTGGCACAGTTTTGATGGACTTGGTGATGTGTTCCAGAGATAAATCTTCCCAATCACCTCCAATGCGACCATCAGTTTTTAGTCTCTTATCTTATCGTTCTTGGTTTTGGCCGCGGATTACGGTATTTCTCGAGCATTAGCTCTCCACAGTTGATAAAATTATCGGGTTCAAATCCGGACATTTGAAACCATTGGTTCTTTTCAATGAAACCAGTACAGTAATATTGACATTGAACCGATCTCCTTTCATAAACGGCACTTTATTTTCTTAACTCTCTATTTCAATTTAGCTCTTCATTTCTCTGCAATCACTATTTAACTGAGTGAGCGGCGATTGCTGCTTTATCTCCAAGACCTTGCTCATGAAGTGTATGGATACAAATTTTGCGTGCCATCGACACCTTGGGAATTTTAATTTGATAGAAATTTTGATTTGATTATTTTTAAAACAAAATTGTTAATCAGAAAATTTCTTTATTTACCAACTTAACAGTCATCTTGATAAAAAATGATGTCACAGCGACTTGCAGCTATGCTGGTACCTGCTTTTTCTAAACAATAATAACGATTTTCTGTCAATAACAAGTTTACTTGACACCAATTAATTGAGATGTTACTTAATGAATTCGTTTTTGGTTACTTTTTGTTGCGTCATGTTTTTGAATCGTCATAATTATAACAGTGAGTGGTCTCACTAAAAGTGATATAATTTTTGTTCTGTCTGAATATTTTAATGAAATCTGGCCATCATGTGTAAATATGAATTGTCTTTAAGCCTGTAAAATTTCATTTAAAATTACTACCTCTGGCCAAGATTATGGGCAAAAAAACTTTAGGTTCATTTTATGGCCCAACCTGTAGACCATTCTCTGTGACTTAGTGAAGCATTGCAAATCCGTTTTCGAGTAGTAAGCAGAATTTTTGCCCTGCCAGAATTTTTCTTTGTCAGAACGCTTGCCCTACCAAAATTTTATGGTTTTTACCCTGCCAGAATTTTTGCTCTGCCAGAACTTTTGCCCTGCCAGAAAATTGCCCTGCCATATCTTGTTCTCCTCATGAACGTTTGCCCTGCCAGAATTTTGCCCTGCCAGAACTTTTGCCCTGCCAGAGAGCGGACGGACGTGAACAGTAAGAAGCAATATGCCCGAACAAATTCTCCCAGGGTCAAATTTCTGGCAGGGTAACGACCAGGGCAACAGCCAGGGCAAAGGCTTTTTTACCAGGGCATTTGCCCTGCCATGCCCTGGCGTAGCGCCGCCACTGTATAGAAAGATGAATACTCGACGTCAAGCAGGTCGCAGTGTGCAGTAGAGCACCATTGGTCCACGACCTCGCTTGGATTATCCCAGACACAAATTTAACTGAACCTACAGTGGTGTGCAAAAGTCTGGAACCACCTAGAAATATCGTGTTTTTTCGACTTTCCAGCCTCTTACTCGCATATTTTCATGTGCCCAATACAAACTTTCGTGTGTAACATCATGGAAGATATATTTGGCTATTAGAATCAACTTTTTATTCTAGGTTGAACCAAATTTTACAAATATTTTCTTGGTAGTTGCCATGGCAATGGTTTTTTGTAGGTAAATCTCGTAATTTGTACTTCTTTGGCCATTGGTGTAAAAATATATTAGTATGGTTAAAACAGGTCATGTGTGGTATGAATTCGTTTATAATCATTCATTTATTCATTCATTCATTTGAACAATTTATATAGCGCCCCGGCCTTCAAAGAGACTACTCAGAGGTGCTCCCAGTCCAACCACGGCTAAAAGACAGGTTTTCGAGCAACTGATAGAAAGCAGGCAAATTATTCCGAGGTATACAGTAAGTGTAGTACTAATCATTTAGTTGGCATTGAAAAGGAAGTTTTGTGGACAGTTATGCCTCAGCATTTGGTGAGCCACCCCTTATTCTTGATCACCTGTCCGCACCGTGTCTGCATTGAGTACACCATCTTAACGAGGTGGTCATGGGTAAAACATTTTGCCTGGTGGCGATGAGCTACTCACTCAGCTCGCAATTACTGGTGGGATTTCTCTTTGATATCTTTAAGGCTATTTTGTGCCAGGAATTCTCAATCGGATTCCAATACGGGGACTGGACAAGTGAACAGACCAGTCCTGCGTCCTGATGTTGATCTGACACTTCCAGTGAGTGAACAGTTTGGCGCGATGGCATGTTGCGCTGTCATCATAAGAGAAGAACTGATCCTGGAATAGCTGTTGTGCTGATGGTGCCCTGCAATTCTGCAGTATTCCCACTTTTCTTGGTTGCGTTAACCATTCCATCGATGACGTGAAGGCATCCTGCTCCAATGGCAGCCAAGCAGCCCAGACTGGAAGTGTCAGATCAACATCAGGACGCTGGACTGGTCTGTCCACTTGTCCAGTCCCCGTATTGGAATCCGATTGAGAATTCCTGGCACAAAATAGCCTTAAAGATATCAAAGAGAAATCCCACCAGTAATTGCGAGCTGAGTGAGTAGCTCATCGCCACCAGGCAAAATATTTTACCCATGACCACCTCGTTAAGATGGTGTACTCAATGCAGACACAGTGCAGACAAGTGATCAAGAATAAAGGGTGACTCACCAAATGCTGAGGCATAACTGTCCACAAAACTTCCTTTTCAATGCCAACTAAGTGAATAGTAGGCTACTACACTTACTGCATACCTCGGAATAATTTGCCTGCTTTCTATCAGTTGCTCGAAAACCTGTCTTTTTAGCCGTGGTTGGACTGGGAGCGCCTCTGAGTAGTCTCCTTGAAGGCCGGGGCGCTATATAAATTGTTCAAATGAATGAATGAATAAATGAATGATTATACACGAATTCATACCACACATGACCTGTTGTAACCACACTAATATATTTTTACACCAATGGCCAAAATTAGTACAAATCATAGATTGAGTATTCGTGACTTTTGCGTTTAATATTCGTAAATATTCGTGAATATTAAGATTTTTTAATATTCGTAAATATTCGCAAATATTCGCAAATATTCGTTAACGAATTAAAGTGAACCATCGAAACCACAATGTCACCCGGTAAAGCAGTTTAAGTTTCTGTTTGTCTCCATGGCATTCACTGAATTAAAATATGCGATGTGCTTAATATGCTGAGATCGGGATAATTTTTGCTTGTAGCCTAATCTGGCACTATTATTTCCAGCGTTGGCATTTATATTTACTCATCCTGCTAGACTGATAGACTATAAAACTACCGTACTGTATCAATTTGCAGTTACTATTATATAGGCAGTTAAAGTTTATTTCAAATTTAGCCTACTATTGCTGCCACTTACCAACTGCCATCAGTGGCTCAGCCTTTTTTCAGTTGGGGAGGATGGTCAGAAGTCAGACAAAGTGACTAACATTAAGTATCGAATGTGATAGACCTATGAATGTTGCATGGTCACATTGGCCAGACCAAGCAGAGACCTGGAAGTTTTTAACAATAAATCTATTAAAGTTATTGTAACTTATTGATATAGGCCTATGCGTAGTCTAATTCAATTACGTACAATTCATTCAGTAAAAGTTAAACATTTTCTTTTAAAAAAATGAAGAATAAAAAATTTCCTGAAAGAACATAGATCTAATATTTTACGAATATAATATTCGTTGGCAGTTTTAATATTCGTCAATATTCGTGAATATTTGAAAATCTTAATATTCGTAATATGCGAATACTCAATCTATGGTACAAATTATGAGATTTACACACACAAATCCATTACCATGGCAACTTCCAAGAAAAAAATTGTAAAATTTGGTTCAACCTAGAATAAAAAGTTGATTCTAATAGCCAAATATATCCCCCATGATGTTACACACAAAAGTTTGTAATGGGCATATGAAAATATGCGATTAACAGGCTGGAAAGTCGAAAAAACACGATATTTCTAGGTGGTTCCAGACTTTTGCACACCACTGTATTGGAACAATAACCAAAACCTATGCAAGGGCCTCAAGATTTGAAACTCAATGCAGTAAACCGGTTATAATACGATGCCGCAGAACGTAGGATAGTCACTGAACCGAAACATGGTACACATTTCTAAACCAAGGACAAATCAAGTACGCTGGTTGTTATAGTGGTGTCACAGAACATAGACATCACTATACCAACACAAGGTACACGCTAACTTTTTAAAATAAGAAGGTTACGCCCTGAAAATCTTCCGACGATGTAGGCCTAGTAATAAAAAGAGAATTGATATTATAGCCTACAGGAGAATAAAAAAGACAATGGACGAAAGTACAAACAGTAAGCTGTTTTAAAACACTGTAAAAGATAAGAAAGATGATTGATGATGATGATGATGATGATGATGATGATGATGATGATGATGATGATGACAATGATGATGATGACGACGACAACGATGAGAATGATAATGACGAACATGATCAAGATGATGATAATGATGAAGAGGAGGAAGAAAAGGAAGAAGGCAAGCAGTGCCTGCACTTCATACCCAGAGGCAGAGGGTATGACATGTTAGAGACTTCCTTTCGCTTGGCTTCAGAACTATAAGCGCTGTGAAACCAAACTCGCCACCTCATCCTAGCTTCACTCCCTATATAGAAGCGTGCTGAAAAGACATTCATTCTAGTGGAATTGGATCTGTTGGTGCAGAAATCTCGACGTAATTTTATTAACGGGTCAAGATGTGGACACCTTGCAGTTGTCTAAACAGCCGACCAACACACATGCTGAATAGATGCAGAGCCATAATCAACTATCGACTATGACCAAGAACAATAATTAACAAGAGATTTTTTGTCTGTGTTACTTTTAGATCAAACAGGCGGCCAGCCAACAACACCGACAACGCAAGAATGCCAGACTGTCGGTCGAACAACTCCAAGCGCAGGAGGAGGTGGAGGTACAGGTGGAATAGGAGGTGGAGGAGGAGGTGGAGGTACAGGTGGAATAGGGGGTGGAGGAGGAGGAGGTGGAGATACAGGTGGAATAGGAGGTGGAGGAGGTGGAGGTACAGGTGGAATAGGGGGTGGAGGAGGAGGTGGAGATACAGGTGGAATAGGAGGTGGAGGAGGTGGAGGTACAGGTGGAATAGGAGGTGGAGGAGGAGGTGGAGGTACAGGTGGAATAGGGGGTGGTGGAGGAGGAGGTGGAGGTACAGGTGGAATAGGTGGTGGAGGTACAGGTGGAATAGAAGGTGGAGGAGGAGGTGGAGCTACAGGTGGAATAGGAGGTGGCGGAGGAGGTGGAGCTACAGGTGGAATAGGAGGTGGAGGAGGAGGTGGAGGTACAGGTGGAATAGGTGGTGGAGGTACAGGTGGAATAGAAGGTGGAGGAGGAGGTGGAGCTACAGGTGGAATAGGAGGTGGAGGAGGAGGTGGAGGTACAGGTGGAATAGGAGGTGGCGGAGGAGGTGGAGCTACAGGTGGAATAGGGGGTGGTGGAGGAGGAGGTGGAGGTACAGGTGGAATAGGTGGTGGAGGTACAGGTGGAATAGGAGGTGGAGGAGGAGGTGGAGCTACAGGTGGAATAGGAGGTGGCGGAGGAGGTGGAGCTACAGGTGGAATAGGAGGTGGAGTAGGAGGTGGAGGTACAGGTGGAATAGGTGGTGGAGGTACAGGTGGAATAGGAGGTGGAGGTGGAGGTACAGGTGGAATAGGAGGTGGCGGAGGAGGTGGAGCTACAGGTGGAATAGGAGGTGGAGGAGGAGGTGGAGGTACAGGTGGAATAGGTGGTGGAGGTACAGGTGGATTAGAAGGTGGAGGAGGAGGTGGAGCTACAGGTGGAATAGGAGGTGGCGGAGGAGGTGGAGCTACAGGTGGAATAGGAGGTGGAGGAGGAGGTGGAGGTACAGGTGGAATAGGTGGTGGAGGTACAGGTGGAATAGGAGGTGGAGGAGGAGGTGGAGGTACAGGTGGAATAGGTGGTGGAGGTACAGGTGGAATAGGAGGTGGCGGAGGAGGTGGAGGTACAAGTGGAATAGGAGGTGGAGGAGGAGGTGGAGGTACAGGTGGAATAGGAGGTGGCGGAGGAGGTGGAGCTACAGGTGGAATAGGAGGTGGAGGTGGAGATACAGGTGGAATGGAAGGTGGAGGAGGTGGCGGAGGTATAGGTGGAATAGGAGGTGGCGGAGGAGGTGGAGCTACAGGTGGAATAGTAGGTGGAGGAGGAGGTGGAGGTACAGGTGGAATAGGTGGTGGAGGTACAGGTGGAATAGAGGGTGGAGGAGGAGGTGGAGGTACAGGTGGAATAGGAGGTGGAGGAGGAGGTGGAGGTACAGGTGGAATAGGTGGTGGAGGTACAGGTGGAATAGAGGGTGGAGGAGGAGGTGGAGGTACAGGTGGAATAGGAGGTGGAGGAGGAGGTGGAGGTACAGGTGGAATAGAGGGTGGAGGAGGAGGTGGAGCTACAGGTGGAATAGGAGGTGGAGGAGGAGGTGGAGCTACAGGTGGAATAGGAGGTGGCGGAGTAGGTGGAGCTACAGGTGGAATAGGAGGTGGAGGAGGAGGTGGAGGTACAGGTGGAATAGGTGGTGGAGGTACAGGTGGAATAGGAGGTGGAGGAGGAGGTGGAGGTACAGGTGGAATAGGTGGTGGAGGTACAGGTGGAATAGGAGGTGGCGGAGGAGGTGGAGGTACAAGTGGAATAGGAGGTGGAGGAGGAGGTGGAGGTACAGGTGGAATAGGAGGTGGCGGAGGAGGTGGAGCTACAGGTGGAATAGGAGGTGGAGGTGGAGATACAGGTGGAATGGAAGGTGGAGGAGGTGGCGGAGGTATAGGTGGAATAGGAGGTGGCGGAGGAGGTGGAGCTACAGGTGGAATAGTAGGTGGAGGAGGAGGTGGAGGTACAGGTGGAATAGGTGGTGGAGGTACAGGTGGAATAGAGGGTGGAGGAGGAGGTGGAGGTACAGGTGGAATAGGAGGTGGAGGAGGAGGTGGAGGTACAGGTGGAATAGGTGGTGGAGGTACAGGTGGAATAGAGGGTGGAGGAGGAGGTGGAGGTACAGGTGGAATAGAGGGTGGAGGAGGAGGTGGAGCTACAGGTGGAATAGGAGGTGGAGGAGGAGGAGGTACAGGTGGAATAGGTGGTGGAGGTACAGGTGGAATAGAGGGTGGAGGAGGAGGTGGAGCTACCGGTGGAATAGGAGGTGGAGGAGGAGGTGGAGGTACAGGTGGAATAGGAGGTGGAGGAGGAGGTGGAGGTACAGGTGGAATAGGAGGTGGAGGAGGAGGTGGAGGTACAGGTGGAATAGGAGGTGGAGGAGGAGGTGGAGGTACAGGTGGAATAGGAGGTGGAGCTACAGGTGGAATGGAAGGTGGAGGAGGTGGCGGAGGTACAGGTGGAATAGGAGGTGGAGGAGGTGATGGAGCTACAGGTGGAATGGGAGGTGAAGGAGGAGGTGGAACTACAGGTGGAATAGGAGGTGGAGGTGGGGCTACAGGTGGAATGGGAGGTGGAGGAGGTGGCGGAGGTACAGGTGGAATAGGAGGTGGAGGAGGTGGCGGAGGTACAGGTGGAATAGGAGGTGGAGGTGGAGCTACAGGTGGAATGGAAGGTGGAGGAGGTGGCGGAGGTACAGGTGGAATAGGAGGTGGAGGAGGTGGTGGAGGTACAGGTGGAATAGGAGGTGGAGGAGGTGGCGGAGGTACAGGTGGAATAGGAGGTGGAGGTGGAGCTACAGGTGGAATGGAAGGTGGAGGAGGTGGCGGAGCTATAGGTGGAATAGGAGGTGGAGGAGGAGGTGGAGCTACAGGTGGAATGGGAGGTGGAGGAGGTGGCGGAGGTACAGGTGAAATAGGAGGTGGAGGAGGAGGTGGAGCTACAGGTGGAATAGGAGGTGGAGGAGGAGGTGGAGGTACAGGTGGAATAGGTGGTGGAGGTACAGGTGGAATAGAGGGTGGAGGAGGAGGTGGAGCTACAGGTGGAATGGGAGGTGGAGGTGGAGGACCAACAGGAGGAACGGGAGTCGGTGGAGGCGGAGCCACAGGTGGAATGGGAGGTGGAATGGGAGGTGGAATGGGAGGTGGAATGGGAGGTGGAATGGGAGGTGGAATGGGAGGTGGAATGGGAGGTGGAATGGGAGGTGGAATGGGAGGTGGAATGGGAGGTGGAATGGGAGGTGGAATGGGAGGTGGAATGGGAGGTGGAATGGGAGGTGGAATGGGAGGTGGAGGAGGCGGGCCTGCAGGTGGAATGGGAAGTGGAATGGGAGGTGGAATGGGAGGTGGAATGGGAGGTGGAACGGGAGGTGGAACGGGAGGTGGAACGGGAGGTGGAACGGGAGGTGGAACGGGAGGTGGAACGGGAGGTGGAACGGGAGGTGGAATGGGAGGAGGAATGGGAGGTGGAATGGGAGGTGGAATGGGAGGTGGAATAGGAGGTGGAATGGGAGGTGGAATGGGAGGTGGAATGGGAGGTGGAATGGGAGGTGGAATGGGAGGTGGAATTGGAGGTGGTGGAGGAGGCGGACCTACAGGTGGAATGGGAGGTGGAGGAGGCAGACCTCCAGGTGGAATGGGAGGTGGAGGAGGCGTACCTCCAGGTGGAATGGGAGTAGGAGGAGGCGGACCTCCAGGTGGAATAGGAGGGGGAGGAGGCGGACCTCCAGGTGGAATGGGAGGTGGAGGAGGTATTGGTGGAGGCGGAGCTACAGGTGGATTGGGAAATAGACCTAATGTTGCAGCGGGTGGAGGAACTGCTGACAGAGGTCGCGGTTTCTTTTTCGGTTTCTAAGTATGATTTAATATTGTTTAACTTTCTTCTCCAATCGCATCTTTGTTCATTCGGCAAAAAATGAAAATGCTTTCGTAGTCTCATGCTTTTGGTCAATTGCTTCTTGCATTCAATCTAAATGCATTAAACGCCTCGTCAAGCCTAATATTATTCGTTAATATGGTATATCTTTATTGAATAGAACAATGACCGGCTTCCAATCTGTGCTTTGATATTGTTCGTGGCTCTAGCAGAACGGAACTTCTTCTCATGAAGACTTTTTACTTCTTTTTACAGGCCTATGTAAAGTGAAAGTGGATTAGAAACACTGGAAATAAGTTTGGGCGAGATAATTTTTATTTTGTCATTTTGTCGTAGCGCTTTTGAATTAGCAGTTTTTCGTTCAAGGACGTTATCAATTTTATCAGTCTCGTGACTCTCATTTATATAAAACGGAATGATAGTCTAATCGAAGTTCATCATAATGCATGGTTTTGCAAAGAATGAGACAATAATTCCTCTATGCTCAATAATTGTTGCTTGCAATAAAAAAGGTTATCTTGTGCTGTGAATAACAATTTCCTTGTGTGTGTTATACAAGTAAACGAAAAGATTCAACAAAAATAATAATTTGATTTACTCGCGTTGTCTCTATTTTTTCCAGCCAATTATCGATACTTTAATTGAATATGAGTAGAAACATCTTACCCCTTTCGTGTGTGACCAAAATTTGCTCCTTCTCCCGAAAAATTTATAATGACCCGTTTTTCTAGTCTTTTGCTCCAAACTCTAAAATTTCTTTGATCTTTGTATCTTTATTCATCTCTGTCTGTCTGTCTCATTTATCTTCATCTGCGCAAGACATGGTGTGAATTTGCCGTCATTTTTGCCCATAGTAGAAAATACTTCCCTGAATTTCTACTAGCCCAGCCCATGATGATTTGCAGATAATGTCCACTGAACAACTAACTAGTCCTGATAGGATCTGTGATTATAATTTCGTTTATCAAATAACCCGCATCCGGTTACAGTAAACAGTTATGCAGTACGAAAGATGAGAAAGTTATGCAATTCAAACAATTCACAAGAACGTAAATCATAGAAGCAGTGGCGGCGCTACGCCAGGGCATGGCAGGGCAAATGCCCTGGTAAAAAAAGCCTTTGCCCTGGCTGTTGCCCTGGTCGTTGCCCTGCCAGAAATTTGACCCTGGGAGAATTTGTTCGGGCATATTGCTTCTTACTGTTCACGTCCGTCCGCTCACTGGCAGGGCAAAAGTTCTGGCAGGGCAAAATTCTGGCAGGGCAAACGTTCATGAAGAGAACAAGATATGGCAGGGCAATTTTCTGGCAGGGCAAAAGTTCTGGCAGAGCAAAAATTCTGGCAGGGTAAAAACCATAAAATTTTGGTAGGGCTAGCGTTCTGACAAAGAAAAATTCTGGCAGGGCAAAAATTCTGCTGCTGTTTATCCACATTGCTGTATACAACTGACAGCGTAGGCCCAGCTGTCGCTTTGTTGTTTTTCAAATGAAGCGTAAGCATTTACGTAAACAATAGACCTATATACCTGACTCTGTTAGGCCCACTTTATTTGCTGAACGCTTTGCTTTCGAAATAAGCTTAGTACTCGAAAACGGATTTGCAATGCTTCACTAAGTCACAGAGAATGGTCTACAGGTTGGGCCATAAAATGAACCTAAATTTTTTTGCCCATAATCTTGGCCAGAGGTAGTAATTTTAAATGAAATTTTACAGGCTTAAAGACAATTCATATTTACACATGATGGCCAGATTTCATTAAAATATTCAGACAGAACAAAAATTATATCACTTTTAGTGAGACCACTCACTGTTATAATTATGACGATTCAAAAACATGACGCAACAAAAAGTAACCAAAAACGAATTCATTAAGTAACATCTCAATTAATTGGTGTCAAGTAAACTTGTTATTGACAGAGAATCGTTATTATTGTTTAGAAAAAGCAGGTACCAGCATAACTGCAAGTCGCTGTGACATCATTTTTTATCAAGATGACTGTTAAGTTGGTAAATAAAGAAATTTTCTGATTAACAATTTTGTTTTAAAAATAATAAAATCGAAATTTCTATCAAATTAAAATTCCCAAGGTGTCGATGGCACGCACAATTTGTATCCATACACTTCATGAGCAAGGTCTTGGAGATAAAGCAGCAATCGCCGCTCACTCAGTTAAATAGTGATTGCAGAGAAATGAAGAGCTAAATTGAAACAGAGAGTTAAGAAAATAAAGTGCCGTTTATGAAAGGAGATCGGTTCAATGTCAATATTACTGTACTGGTTTCATTGAGAAGAACCAATGGTTTCAAATGTCCGGATTTGAACCCGATAATTTTATCAACTGTGGAGAGCTAATGCTCGAGAAATACCGTAATCCGCGGCCAAAACCAAGAACGATAAGATAAGAGACTGAAAACTGATGGTCGCATTGGAGATGATTGGGAAGATTTATCTCTGGAACACATCACCAAGTCCATCAAAACTGTGCCAAAGACTCAAAACAAGTGTGGGCATTGGTGGTGGACACATTGAACACAGGATGTAATGTACTATCACGTTAATTTGATAACAACAATATTATTATTTGAGATGAAACATAAAAATCGCTTGGTTGCTAATTTTTGTTGCATTATGTTTTTGATTCGTCAAAAAGTCGGTTGTCTCACTGAAAGTGATATAACTCATGTTCTGTTTGAAATATTGCGGTGAAATCTGGCCACTCTACGCAAATATGAATCGTCTTTAAGCCTGTAAAATGTTATTATTTTTTAACTTCTGGCCAAGATATTGGCAAAACACTTTAGGGGGTCTTTTTTATTGCCCACCCTGTATAAGGTTTCTAAGATTTGCTTTTCAAATGTCAAGGTGTTCGGTTTTATGGCTTCGCCCATTTGATCCTCTGACCAGCCAACCGTAATAGTGTAAGGTGTGTGATTTGTGGCAAGCACGGAAGCGCAAAATTATAGGCTTATTTAAGTCCGTACTACCTACATGTAGCACGCGACTCGCCCTCTGCCCTGGTCACTTGTTTCATGTTTTATGAATGACTGCCCTGGCTATGCCATGGCTATAAAAAGTGTCTGGCGCCGCCACTGCATAGAAGACATAAAATAATCGTAAACAGGGATGCCACTCTGAATTTAAAAAAAGGTCAGATCCGGAATAAAAAAACCTGGAAACGGCTAGATTGGGAATTTCTGGAAAAATACATCGATTTTTCGCGCTTGAAAGTTCAATTTCTGAGGATCTTCTTTCAGTCATCCGAAAACAATTTGCTCCTCCCGAAAAATTTATGATGACCCATTTTTCTTGTCTTTTGCTCCAAAATCTACAATTTTTGGTCTGTATTCACAACATTTTTGACTTTTTCACCTCTTTTCAGAATTTTCACCTAAAAAAGTCTTTATTTATGTGGAAAAGTCAGAATAACCGCCGTGAGAAAAAAGGCTAGATCCTGACAAAAAAAATCAGAAACCTAGACAAGACCGAAAAACCTAGATCTAGGTGGAAAAAATTATGAGTGGCATCCCTGATCGTAAAGTTGCAGCCATATATATATACAAGGCACCAGCTTTTGTACTTAACTGACACCCGAGGAATGAAGAGCAAAATCCAGAGGGTCTTAAGGGTTTAGAACCGCGCCCCGTAAACACTTCAAGCAAGCGTTTTACCCATTAGGCCTATACTAAATCCCTCTGCATGATCATTGAGACGATTCGACGCTTCTGCACACAACACAGACTTTCTTAATTTCACGCTGAAAAGCATACAGTGCAACCGAACCTGATTTGAATTTTAAATCCCAATGTCGGTACCGAGTCTACATAATATTTTGTACAGCAAACATACGTCAACAATTTTTAGAACTTGCCCCTCATAAAAAAAATCTTAATATGAGAGGAATGCCTGGGTATGATTCTATGAGTGGCTAGGATCAAGTTAGGCGTCGTGAGGGTCGGCTAAGGTTAGGGGTAGTGTCGTCAATAGATATTGTCCAAAGATACTGTAGCCTATTATATGCTAGCCTATGGACAATATAATTTTAATGATAACACTAACCCTAATCGTAACCATAACGAGACTCACGACGCCTTGCCCACTTTGTGTGCATTAATTCAAAAGGTCTTAATTTTATTAGCCTCACGTCGTCATTTCAAAACTTATTCCGTCGATTAATCCGGTAGCTTTGCATTTCTTCTATCGCTGTAATAATTATAATAAAGTGTACTATTTACTTCCTTAGAAATAAAGTTAATTTGCTGTGTTACTTACTTGCTTACGGAGCGCATTGCATCATGGGATGCGGCTGATAGGCAGCGACGTTCTTTTTTTAAACGATTTATTGGGCGGCCATACTGTTTACAGGACCGTAGTCTACACGATTACCGAGAATAGCATCTCCCAGCTCAACGTGTTTACTTTCACTGGATAATTCCTCAAGTGGTGTCCTGGTGACTTGGCTGCTGCAGCATACATGTTTTTTTAAAAATAACTCAGCGATATTTAGGCCTACAAATTGCAAGTCGAGTAAATCGCTGCTGCTTCCTGAATGTGACTCCTTCCTGAAATATTTTAGGGCCCACTTGCCATTTTTGCGGTTACATCAGGTTTTTTTATAACGTGCAGTTGTACACAAAATGTGCAGTTCTAAATGGATTTGTGCAGTTTTAGAAGCACTTCTGTACAGTTAAAACTAGCAAAAATGGTCATTGTCCTCCGATTGGAAGTAATTTACCATGGAGGCTGGGACAGGAAAGAAGGGACTGTGCAGTTCTAAAAATTTCCTAAAAACAGCCCTGGGCTACATCACACAATGACCCATACGATAAGCCAAATCAAAAGCAGTCCATACAATGTTCGGATAGTGGGTGACAGCTGTAATAGTTATTATAGCCTACTACGGTAGTTTTCTTTCTATCTGGGCATGAGTCAAGTATTTGGCCATGCTCCGAATTGCGCCAAATTTCAAATTTTACTTGATCATATCTGGCACCGAAAGTATTGCCGACTTCGGGAAACGCCCATCGAATTGTTAAAACTTAAATTTGAAAATCCCATTCGAGCACTGCAATTACTGCGGAAAACATTGGTATATCGGAAGTCACGATGAGCAAGCAACCTTGAGATTTTGAAGCGAAACCGGCAGAAATAAAATAATGTTAGGCCTAAAGGGCAAATTATATAGCGCAAAACATAACACAAGGGATAACATTAACATCATTGAAAACTGCAATAGGCCTACCTGCATAATGTGAAAAATATCATGTTTAGCATCTGCTGATCTGTGACAGAACCCCAAAAGACTCCAAGCCTTCGATCATGACCTAGCCTACATGTACGGAGCAGGCCTTTGCATTGCAGATCACAAAATGAAAAATAAAAATAAATTATTGGACACAAATCCAGAAACGATTTTCTCTCCACTATTCACGTCTACAACCAGGTACAAGTACGCCTAAACATTACAAGGAAATTGAATATTTCAGGCAACCTGGAATCTACAGAACGATTCTAAAATTAAATCGTCAATTCCATTAATCAATTAAATCACTCCCTGAAGAAAACGGCAAGCCAGGATAGTCTGCCCATGACTTCAAATTGCGTGGGTGAATATTTGGCTATTTCAGGCTCTCTAGGCCAATGTTACGATAATTTTTGTGAGTTTTTTTAACTGGTAATAAATTGAAATAAACTGTAAGCTGTTCTTCTGTTCTTTACATTGTCTCATAACTTATATTAGTATTAAACAGAAAGAAACTCTTACTTAACATCCGATGTTTACTAGCACTTCCGACTCAGGTAACTAGGTCTGAGATCGGACTACAGAGAAAAAATTTATAGCGCCATAATTTCAGGACTACAATACAATACAATACAATACAATTAGTCATTTATAACGCGCTTTAGCAAAACAAGTCTTGCACAAAAGCGCGCTTTACTACAAATCTAGTTATAATACAATGAAAACAAAAGAGTTTTTAACTTTGATTTAAATTCTGCAACAGATGAGCACTGGCGAATGGAGGTTGGTAGACTGTTCCATTCTTTAGGTCCTGATGCTGAGAAGGCACGGCTTCCAAGCTTCCGGTATGTGCGAACTGCGAAGTGTAGCAAAATCACTTCGCGAGGACGAA
The DNA here is from genome assembly GCA_949752735.1 of Lumbricus terrestris. Classification (NCBI taxonomy): domain Eukaryota; kingdom Metazoa; phylum Annelida; class Clitellata; order Crassiclitellata; family Lumbricidae; genus Lumbricus; species Lumbricus terrestris. The sequence goes on along the minus strand of OX457043.1, from coordinate 5,003,444 downwards.
CGAAGTCCTCTGGACTTAGAAGCGGAACATGGCTTGACCAAAATGGCGTGACTAAAACGGACTAAAGACGGCTCACGCGAGAACTGTGGAGATTGCTTCCACAATCAATAAATAAATCAATAAAGCAACAAATCAATCAAAGTTTTGTTTTGCAACCAAGTAAGACAAGGTTTGCAAATCATTGCATTATCACCATACCATCGTTACAAGAAGCCAATGTCAGAAGAACAAGATTCTCGATTCAAGCAAGATTGCAAAAATTCAAGAAATGATCTTGAGATCAAGACAAAGAGTTCCGATATCGAGACAACAAAAACTCTGTGGTGAAACGCGTCTAGACGTCTCGAGGCGACACAATTCTTCACAATAATAGACAAGTAAAACAGTTACTGTTTCTTGAATTGCGCGTTTTGGCTTTGCGTCGTAAATTCGTGACTGCATGGGTTGAAGCGTTGGTCGAAAACAAATTAGAATGACGAAAGGCTTAAAGATTCATGGGTAGCCTAGATAAGATTGTGGGCGCGGTGGTGTGGTGGTGGCGCGGTTGCCTTGAAGCCGGAAGGTTCATTCATTCATTCATTCATTTCAAAAACTTATATAGCGCTTCTTCAAGAGTATCTACTCAGAAGCGCTCCCGACCCAACCACGGTTAAAAAAATTAGTTTTAAGAGCAGAGTAGAACGTAGTCTCAAAGGCTCTAGGCACAAGACGTAGTTCCACAGGAAGCCCATTCCAGGTTATAGGGCCAACGACAGAAAAGGCACGGTGCTGTGTAATAGAAGTGCGTGACCAGGGGACAAGAAGCTGAGCCTGTTTAGAAGAGCGGAGAGAGCCACGGCGCTGAACGTTCAGGGTGGAGCAACAGAGCTCCTGCAAATAGACAGGGGCCACACCCGCGAGACAGCGCCAAACCAAGGAAGATATCCGGTAAGTGATCCTTTGTGAAAAAGGGAGCCAATGCAAGACATCCCGCATATAGTCAGTAACATGACCGAATCTTGGGATGCGACCAACAAGGCGTGCCGCAGAGCGCAAGACCCGATCCAAGCACCCAACCCGAGTCACCGGAAGACCCACATAGAGGGCGCTGCAGTAGTCCAGACGAGAGACGACAAAAGAATGGACTAGCGTTAAGGCAGCATTGAAGGTTAAGGAGCGGAGCACCACTCTAAGCTGACGCAATTGGTAGTAGCAACTGCGGCATAGCAGGTTGATATGCCGCGTAAAAGTAAGTTCTTGGTCCAGTGTGACTCCAAGGTCCCGGACAGAGGAAGAGAAGGTAAACGGAGGGAATTCTTGAGCAAGAACCTCCAGGTCAATTTTGGCGAGCTGTTGGCGTGTGCCAAACCAAATAAATTGGGTTTTGGTAGAGTTTAGCCGAAGGCGATTGGAGGACATTCTATGTTCGAACCCACCTCAAGTCGCCGCGTAGGGGCCTTGGGCAAGTCCTTCACTCGCAATTGCTCAGCGCTTCAGCGTGAAACTCCGATGCAGTGTCCGCTCTGCAATCGGGAGCGCCTCTGAGTAGAGGGCTTGAAGAGGCGATATAATAAGTGCGCATAAGACTTACAAACAAACAAACAAACAAATAAGAGTGTGATTGATGAAAATAAATCTTACTCGAGTAGAAGTGGGATTGAAGACAAGAAACTTGCTTAAATAGACTATGGCTTATTGAAAGACAATAATACCACAATGGGCGTATTGCCTATGACGCGAATATAGGCCGAATAATAATTAGCCTAGACCTAGCCTATAAGCTTAGTCCTATTCACTGCCCTTTTACCGACATTAAAACTCTGACCAGGTCTATAATTATTTGACTAATCGCTTTACAAATGTTCGTCTTTTAATCAGATCAGATAACCTATCATGTTCGCAGTAAGATGTCAATTATATGGAAACCAGGGCTTTTTAACGTGCAGTTGTACACAAAATGTGCAGTTCTAAGTGGATTTGTGCAGTTGTAGAAGCACTTCTTTACAGTTAAAACTGGCAAAAAATGGTTATTGTCCTCCGATTAGAAGTAATTCAGCATGGAGGATGGAAAGGAAAAGACGGAGTTGTGCAGTTCTAAAAATTCCTTAAAAACAGCTTTGATAGAAAACATGACATTTTGAAATTAGGTTGCAAAAAATATAAACAGTGAGCCTACCCTTGAAAAGGCTTGTTTCTATCTAGTAGAAAAATCTAAATAGCGCCACTTCATTAGGCCTGTGGGAGTTCCGATCTAACAAAGTTTATGTTTATGCTATGTTTGTTTGTTTGTTTGTATGTGCACTTGTTATAGCGCCCCTTCAAGCTCTCTGAAATCACGATCGAACTGGAAAAAAGAAGCAGAGAGTCATTAATTTTGCAGGTAACTGATCCCAGAAGACTTAGTCCTATATCACATAATAAAAAATTATTAAAGCAGCCGCCACTGCAACCCTTCTGTGCTGTGCCGTGGGAATTTAGCCAAATCCCAATATAGACCTAGGCCTATAGGGTCTACAACTCTACAGTCTATAGCACCTCATAAATAGTAGCCTTAGTTACTGTCAATTTAGAAGTTGGATAAGCGATCAAACAATACTAGTTCTCCTAATTTCATTCGCAATCGTAATCTCAAATTTCTAAAGCGCTACTCGCAAGCCAGGCGCGGGCACCAGCTTATTCATGAGCGCTGCGCTGCGTCTAAAGGGCTGTCCGTAAGACTAGGCCTAGTCATAGGGGGTCAGGGTCGATTTACCTATTCCAGTTGAAACTAGAAGCTGGATGGACGAGGCATATTTTTTTTAGCAGAGGTGAAAGTTGAACGAGAGATGGAACTAGACCTACTGTATGTCATAGGATATTAAGTCGGATGAGTTATGAAAACATGACTAAGATATGTTTTAAATAATGTCAAGAGACTCAAGACCCTGAAACTATTGGGATTTGAGCAAACGCGCACCATGATCGCCCATACTGCTGGTGGGCCTACACAGCCAGAGCACAGTGTTCTGCATGGTATAGGCCTACATAGGGCCTACAGCCCTACACAGTATAGTACACAGGTCCATCTATTTCGTGTGTTTGCGTAAAATTAAGAAATATAAAATGTGTTTCGCAGTTCGTTTGGTATGGAACCGGCCAACAGCATCTAAACCTAGACTTTCTCCTTCTTACTGAGAGCATCAGGTCTGTCATATTTCACTAACGGTTCCCGTGACAATGGCGTTATCATTGATAGCACGCTCACCTTTCCGAACGCATTGCCAATCTCACGCGTGCTTCGTACTTTCACGTCAGGTAAATGTTTTTAACCAATACGTCTCTGAATGGGGTTATCCACCGCCCAGAAACGACATCCCCAGAAAATTGAAGAGGTGTTTTGTACATGTAGGCTAAAGTAAAGAGTTATCCACTCAGTCGGTAGAATTAATAAACAGAGGATAAAATCCGATTATATACTAAGAAAGTCATCACAATATTAGAAGCCAGAAATTGGGAGTTTACTACCGCGATTTGTATTAAAAGACTAAAAACAGGTCATCAGAAAAAAGAGAGACGACAAGAATAAAAAACCTTTCACTGGTCAGCGCCGCTCACCTCAGAGATTGGGCGTCTGCCAAAGGTTGGTTTGTCCCCGCCCCCAGAAACATGGATCCCCCCCCAAAGCAGGGGGTTAGACAGGGCTGTTTTAAGGAATTTTCAGAACTGCACTACCCCTTCTTTCCTTCCCATGCATCCTCCATTTTAAATTACTTCCAATCGGAGGACTGTGGCCTTTTTCGCTAGTTTTAACTAGGCTATACAGAAGTGCTTCTGCAACTGCGCAAATCCATTTAGAACTGCACATTTTGTGTGCAACTGCACGTTAAAAAAGCCATGGGGTTAGAATAAACACTGACCTGAGGTGTCTTAGAGTAATCTGACGCTCTTCTCCTTCTCCGTCTTTACCTTGATGATCTGTAGGCTACTATCATCTGCTCTCGAATTGTTTCTGTAGGTCCCTCTTGGTTGGCCTCTCAAGGGTTCGGTTCCCCCCACCCCAGTCAGATCTAAATACAACTGCCAGACTACTAGCCTGACCTCCTGCTTAAGGTTCTTACTTTAATTTACTGATCCTTCACTTTCTTAGCGCCCAACTATTTTCATGATCTAGGTCGCTGTGCAGACGATACTTTCTGGCCAACTCCCATTTTCGTATTAACAACAATTCACATATGTTGTCGTTGGAAGGGGTTATAGTCACTTAGGTTTGTTTAAACGAAGATGAAAACATGCATATATACAATTATACATGTATATCTCACCTGCCTGCGACTTCAGTCTCCTCTCTTTGTCCATCACGCTCATGACACATTCTATAAGCATTTAAAAATTGTTCTGTTTGGCCGTGCTGGAGTCGGGAGTGCCACTGAGTAGCTTCCTTGAAGAGGCGCTATATAGATACTTGAATGAATGAATGAATGAATGAATGAATGAATGTAATAGGCGCGATCTTCTTGTCCCAGGGCACGGATGTGAAAAAAACTCATTTGTCTGGTCTCTGGAATCAGCTCCCTCTACATTGATACATTCCTCGTTATTAGTTGATACCATAAGAGTAGCTTTCCGCTGTATCTCAACCACTCTATTTCTCTGGTTGTTTCTGATTGGTGTCCCCTATGAGAGGCTCACTTTTAACGTGCACAACACAGTACGGAGCAGGTGGGGCTCCAGGTTCGAATCCACCTCAAGCCGCCGCGTAGTGAAATTGAGCAAGTATTTTACTCGCAATTGCTCGTGCGCTTCGGCGTGCAACTCCGATGCCGTGTCTGCGCTGTAGTCGGGAGCGCCTCTGAATGGTGAGCTTGAAGGGGCGTAATAACAAATACGATAAATAAATTTAAAAAAAATATATATATACTAGCTGGGGTATCCGGCGTTGCACGGAAAATTTAGGATTCGACCCGCTCCCGGCCACAGCCCCCACCACACCACACCCCACGCCCCACCCCTCCAACCCCACCCACCCCTACCCCCAGCCCACAGCACCCACCACACTCCAATCTCCACCGGTGCGCCACCCGTAAAATTTGAGTTTTCGGGAAGATTTCATACTCCCACCCGGCCCCTGCGTGCCGAGGTGTGTGTTGGTGATTTTTGGATCGCGAACCCCCTAAGTCCTGCCCAAGATCCACCCGACCCCCCTGCAAAGGATTTGGGCCGATTGCTACAAAACCGTGGCCGTGTTCATCTAACAAATAAACACACACGGAGTATATAAGATACCTGGTACATAAATGAACAAACAAGTCTCTAATGTCTATTGCATATTAAAGGATAATAACGATCATTCGAGAGAAAATTAAGAGCGAAAAACCGGATTAAAAATTAATTCGCTCATTAAATTTGAAGACGCGGCCGCCACTGGAATTTTTATTGTCAACAGATTGTCGAAGACGTTTTGATTAGGTCATTGTGTGGACACATCTCACCGGTTACAAGTTCATTGTGATGATGGCCGTTGCTCACTTGCAACCAACCCATTAAGAAGTCCGTTGAGAAAGAAGGCAGGCCTACTACAACTGCCACTACTACTACCACCACAACTACAGCAACATTCATTCTCACCCTGCCCACAATCAAGTGATGTGGCAAGCAACCTTGGTAGACATCTGAAACTGTTCAGTGGAGTGTGAATGCACGTGGCGAAAGGTAATTGAAATTGCACATGCTGCAAGCTTTCTGCATTCATGCTCCACTGCACCACGTCCGATATTATTTTGATTGTAATATCAATGTCAATAGACGACGCGTTTCACGCGCGATTACCGACACCAATAAATTGATGTCAGTTTTAAGCTGATAAATGCGTGGAAAACATCAATTTTGCTAAGCTGTTGCGTTTGTAGAAATAAGTCAACTATAGGCCCAAATAATCGCATTTGGACACAAAATACGCAGGACAGAGAAGTCATACATAGACTAGTCATAGACGCCAGCTGACGCTTTCTTTGCGGTTGCCGGTGTCACGAAATAAAGTCTCCCCCCGAAACAAAGTCTCCTCCCGAAACAGAGTCTCCCCCTGCCTGAAACTCTGTATTGGGAGAAATTTTCTGAAGTAAAAGTATTATATGTTTTCTTGTTATATAATCTGGCAACGTAAACTAACCGTTTAACCTGCTCGTATCTAAATTTGATGCAACTGTAGCCAATTTTACGCTGAACGGGGGAGACTTTATTTCGTGGACGGCGGAAATATTCTCTCCCCCCACGGAGACTTTATTTCAGAATATAGTCTCCGGGGGCGAATTTATTCTAGAACAGATCCTCCGGGGGAGAATCTGTTTCGAAATAAAGTCTCCGGTAGGAGACTTTTAGGGGAGAGACTCTGTCACGCGACACCGGCCTTTGCTGTGTAAGGACAAGGACATTCGTATGCAAAAGATAGTCATCCGATTTCATGAACGTTACCCAATTTATGTGTTAAAGCGCATTGCACCAGTCTGTTCTTGTTTGAAATAATTATCAATGAGGAGAAGGCCGATTAAGTGATTGAAGAGACAAGACAATGACGATGATACAAAAAGAATAAGTGTTATAAGAGTTAGCAATACTAGTGCGGCAGTACTGTTGCCATAACTTCCATTACTACCACTACCGGTACTACTACTACTACCACCACAACTTCTACTATTACCATACTATTAATTATAATACTATTACCTATAATAATCAGTGGCGGCGCCAGGATTTCAGTTTTGGGGGGGCTGAAGCCTCGACCGAAATCTCATGAAAATTTTCGATTTTCGACGCCAAAATTTCTGACGACCTTTTTTTTTTAGTCATCGACCGAAATTCCGTGAAAATTTTCCATTTTCGCCGCCAAAATTTCTGAAGACCTTTTTTTAATTTTTGTTAGACATCGACCGAAATCGTCGATAATTTGACTGTAAAAAATTTTGGACGACCCTTTTTTTAGGGGGGGCTGAGCCTCTTGTAGGGGGGCTCAGCCCCCCGCCAGTCCCCCTAGCGCCGCCACTGATAATAATACTATTACTATATACATACTATTACCTATAATACTATTACCTATAATAATAATAAACATAATAATAATAAACATAATAATAATAGTAATACTAGTAGTAATAATAATAACAATAATAATAATAATAATAATAATATATATTATATTTTTAATAATAATAGCAATAACAATGGTAATAATAATACAAATAGTCATTTTATTAATTTAAAATGATCAATATTATTATTATAATAATAAAAATTATTATTATCCTTATTATTTTCATCATTCTAATAGGCATGTAAATTCTCCAGACCGAAAAGTAAATATATATATATATAATATATTTTATTTATGAGAATCATAACAAAAATAACACCGATATACAGATGACAATCAAAATGGCGATGATCGAGTGATTAAAGGGACGAAGCGGTGAAAAGGACGATGGAGAGATGGAGGAGAAGAAACGAGGAGGCGGAAAAGATGATGAAATAGGCAGATCAGCCCACCTTAAGATATGCACATTGTATATATATATATATATATATATATATATATATATATATATATAATATATATATATATATATGTATGTATGTATAGATGGCGCACAGAACGTTAGAGGTCGTCTCGAAATCAGTTCAGTGACCAACCTATGTATTGCCTATGTTTTCATCCCCCATCTTCGATCAGTAAGGTCCCAAGGCTAGGCGACCCACGTTAGTCACAGTATCATAGCACACGTCTAGACAACGCCACGTGACGCCCTTTCTCTCAAAGCAGCTGTCCCCAATGGCGTGGATATTTGCAAGTGTTTAGTTAGTGAGCTGAATTGTCACTTGAGGTCGAAGATTCAAATCCCCGCTAAGAGAACAACTAGTTTAAACGATTTTGGTTAATTTCCCCCCAGAATGGATGCACACGAGCAACTAAGCGAGTTAGGCCTACGTGTATGTAGGACTAGACATAATGGATAAGCACACACGTTTACACGGACATGCTTGCATACATGAGCTGTGGCACATAGGCTAGACCACATTATAATAATAGGAAATTAACCTTCCGAGTAAAAAAGGTTGTCGAGTAGCCTTATACTATTTTGCTTTAACGTTCCTCGTTCATTTAATTCAAAATTGCGGGTCGTCTGACATAATGTGAGCACCGGCTAGATAATTATCATCAAATATTTTAGATATCATCAAGTACTTTAGATATCATCAAATATTTTAGATATCATCAAATACTTTAAATATCATCAAATATTTTAGATATCATCAAATACTTTAGATATCATCAAATATCTTAGATATCATCAAGTATTTTAGATATCATCAAATACTTTAGATATCATCAAATATTTTAGATATCATCAAATATTTTAGATAGATCTATCATCAAATATTTTAGATATCATCAAATATTTTAGATATTATCATCAAATATTTTAGATATCATCAAATATTTTAGATATCATCAAATATTTTCATAACTGGATTAGCCAACATACTAAAAAAGACGTTAACATTGGAGTTCTAATAGCATAATGCCACTCCACACTTGTGGCCTACTTTAATTAAATTTACGGCTTGACGTGAAAACTCAGTTCAAAGACACCGTGGACCGATATTTATTGCCGAGGGCACGTGTCCAGTACTGACGCATAAACAGTTGGCGCCTTATGTTTGGATAATTTTGACTCCCAGCCTATTCGCTCATCCCATACACTGAAGTATAAATTCCCAGTTGCGGCCTACGACTTACTACAACGTTTCGTCAGCCGTCAACAGATCATTGATCAACGACATTGGTCGACGTACAGCTCGTGAAACGACAGAATGGTCCTCCGACTGTTCCTGCTGATTGCCATATCGGCCGCCAGCCTGATTTCGATTTCAGCAGAAGTAACGCCGGTTGTTCGACCAGGTAACTGTTAATGTGGATGAAGATGAAGAGGTCGTGTTTTGGTTATGACGAGACGCTGATGCTGTTGAGACGGGAGAGAAGTAGAAGACGATGAAGGAGATCGAACAACGTTATAGAGATGATTCTTGTTCCGCTAGCACCCATATAGCCATTATAAGCTGTAAAGAGTAGACTAACCGTTAACTGTGGATAAGGAGACGAGATGAGTAAGGGAGAGGATTGGACACCCAAACTCTAGCACTTCATAGTCACGGCTGTCTCCGGGCCAGCATAAGGGACTTCTCTTATCTATTCTTCTTGTCGTCGCTAATACTGACCAGTGTCACAATAAAGAGTGACCCTTGAAACAGAGTCTCCCCTGATTGAAATATTATCTCCAACGGAGACCAGTATCGGAAAAAGCTCTCCATTTGGTATATAATTCCCACAACGTCTGCGATGCGATGTCACCTCTAATGCGATTGAACCCGTCAACTTCCGGTTGCTGTTCCATTTAGCTTAGCAGAACTGAATGCCTATAATTCTTAACATAACTTTTACGCTTCATAGCTGAAACCTCGTTCCGATCTTTGTGTTTCTCTGCCATGGGTTTATTATACCAAGTCCTACTTTCACCGCCTCTATCTGCCTTTTGGATATAAGCTCTTTCATGCCTCTCCGTGTATAGTTTAACAGGGCAATATCGCCTCAACCTTTCCTAATTTCCCCATCTGTATCCCTGACGCGCGTGACGAGGAATAAGATGTTGGCTAGTTGTTTATCCAACTAAATACCTCATTAGGTGGCAGATTGGTAACTACTCATTGTCATAGACCGGTGTCACGAAATAAAGTCTGCCCCCCGATACAAAGTCTCACCCGAAATAGTCTCCAATGGCTGAAACTCAGTATTGGAAGACATTATCTGATGTAAGCTTATTATTACTTTGTCAAATCATTTTAACAACGTTAGCTAACGACCTAAACTGCTCATCTACAAGCTTAAATATTATGTGACTGAAGCCCAATTCACGCTGAACGGGGGAGACCCGGGAGACTTTATTTCGTCGACGGAGGAAATATTCTCTCCATCGGAGACTTTATTTCAGAATATACTCTTCCGGGGGCGAATTTATTCTGAAGCAGATCCGCCGGCGGAGAATCTGTTTCGAAATAAATTCTTGGGGAGGGGACTTTTAAGGGGGAGACTCTGTCACGCTACACCGGCAAGTTATCCACTGCCATGCTATCTTCAAAAAATTGCACTACTGATTGTCTTATTATTCCATCGGTTACACCTGCTCCATTTTTTTGCTTCCGTGCTATCTTATATCCGATGCCTAAAAGATGGCTTCTATCAAGACCTTCCTGTCGCAAAAATGCATAAAGCAAAGTTACGCAAATTCAAGCAGGTAACTGTTATGCCTCTTGCCGATGAAGACACAGGTGTTAATGTAAAATGTAAATCTTCGAGAATTTCTCAGCGCCCACAAAAGCCACGCCAGGGAGACCAGCTTATTCACCGGCGCTAACACCGGCCAGTGTTAGACGAGTCAAGCATTTTCCTCCTGTTAATTAATTTGACAGTTAGCCTCCAGTTGACCTATTGCGTTCTTCTGCAACCATGCGGTGCCACCGAGTTCCCTTCGTCCCTAGATTTTACCTTTCTGTCTTTGAGATCATCAAGCGGACCTACCAGGTTTCAGTTCAATACATTATTTCAGATTCCTGAATTGTTCACTCTAGCAATTTACTTTCCCGGCGAAGCTTGCAACGATCGATCGCCGAAAGGGTTGATTCGGTCTCTGAAACAATACCAAAATCCTCTAGCAACGCAACAGCACTTGCAATCATCGCTCCTGCTCTCTCCGTTTTATACCATTTCAGTCACAGAATCTGAGTTCTTGACAACTTCAGCAGGCTAATTTTAAAATTTGCCTAGCTTCATTTGCTTCTCTGGAGATACTAAGTCCTGGACTTGCCGACACATCCACGACTTGTTCTTGGTAAGGTTTGATTCTCAACTAAATCAATTGAATCCCCAGATTCTAAATTGAATCTCAACTCTCAGTTTCGGAATTTGATCACTATTGTCTGCTGTTTATTCATTGCTGAAATCCAAATGTTTGCAAAACTTTATGTGCTCGGTCTCCTTTCGCCCATGCCACTTCCTTAGATTAGCTGGTGCAATCTCATACAGACGACCAATTCGCTAAACACAAAACCGCGCGCACAAAACCACGAATCACAAAACCGCACACGATCATTACCGCGCACGATCATAACCGCATTCAAGTATTTCAACATGCATCCAGTTTCTATGTCAGATCTAAAAATACCTTCATCCAACTTCTATTTAAGCGGTGTCACGACAAGTGGTCTACAGACAACTGGTCAAACGACAACTGGTCTACAGACAACTGGTCCAGCGCTTGAGAAATGAAAACTTTATTAAATTATTTTAGATGTGAAATGGAGGCTGGATTGATGAAAAACGTAAGATAAACTGAGGCTGGATGAGGGTTCTTTTAAAGGTGAAATAGAAGATGGATTGACGAAAATAACGCATGAGAAATGAAAGCTGGATGAAGGCATTTTTTGGATATGAAATAGAAGCTGGATTAAGGAAAAACGCTTAAGAAATGGATGCTGGATGAAGGCATTTTCATATTTTTTAAAATCTGAAATAGAAGCTGGATTGACGAACATAGCGAATGAGAACTAGAAGTTGGATGAAGGTATTTTTAGATCTGACACAGAAGCTGGATGCATGTTGAAATACTTGAATGCGGTTATCATCGTGCGCGGTAATGGTCGTGCGCGGTAATGATCGTGCGCGGCTTTGTGATTCGCGGTTTTGTGTGAGCGGTTTTGGCCGGATACCGTGGGTCAAGGGCAACGTTACGAAGCGTTACAGGGTGAGTGGGTGGGTAAAAAACGGTCATTTTCGGCGTTACGTAATTATGCAATGACCCCTTTGTTTTGGGGCAAAATCTGTGTTTATTTTATTTACTCGACCATTTTTATTTACAACGCATGAACATTCTGCGCACTGAGCAATATGCATTGTATTAATAGGCCTAGTGAAATTCAATGTAAAGTGGCTGTGCCGCACAATTTCTGTTCAACGAATTTTAATTTGAAACTCCACAATCTTCACAGAAATAAGTCGTTTCGACAATTTATTCAATTAGGCCTATAATTATAGGTAATCCTAATCCTCCTTTTTGAGCCGTATCGACATCTCTAACATGCAATTATAGGTCAGGTCAATCATCTAGGAAGTGGTCTAGTGGTCTAGTAGCAGTGGCGTAGACAATGGGGCTTTCGGGGATTAAAACCCCCCCGATTGGCCTAGGGAAAAAGTTTTTTAAAGGTTATTTATCCACTTAAATAAGAAAAACAAAACAATTGTTTAAGTAGTAACAATTGTTTTTCTTACCTTATTCTCTTTGTTACTTTATTCCCTTTTTATTTACTGTAATACCGTTGGGTTGGTGTCAGAAAGGGCATCCGGCCAGGCCAAAAAAACAAACCCCTCATAAATTCCTGGCTACGCCACTGTCTAGTAGTAGCCCACGTTAGCTACACCGGTAAGAGAGCTGGTGGCCGCGCGTCTGTGGAAGAGAGCGTGCGGACTGCGGTTCGATTCCCGAAGGTGGCTATTTCATAGATTCAAAATCTCGGACTAGCACGGTCCATCCACGGGAACCTAAATGCAGGGCTTAAAGTGTGCCGGGACGGTCATGGACGGCGTCCCGGCACTTATTTTCGAGGTGGGACGCCGTCCTATGACTTATTTGGTCAGCACATGGTCGTCCATGACTGCAGGGACGGCGTACCTGCAGTTACGCGGACGGCCGTCCATGAGGGATGAATTGGTATCTTTTCCCCGGAAAAAGGTCCCTTTTCCTGTTTTGCCCAAAAATTTTGGCGGACGACTAAAAAAAAGGTAATCAATTTTTTGGCGGCGGAATCGGTATCTTTTTTCTGTTTGCCCGAACATTTTCGCAAATGACTAAAAAATAAAAAGTCATCAACTTTTTTGGCAGCGGAATCGGTATCTTTTTCCTGCTTTGCCCAAAAATTTTGGCGAATGGCTAAAAAAAGGTCATCAACTTTTTGGGTGGCGGAATCGGTATCTTTTTCCTGTTTGCCCGAAGATTTTGGCGGATGACTAAAAAAAGAAGGTCGTCAATTATACAATACAGCGTTCTGGCACTTATTTTTTTACACTTTATGCACTGCCTAAATGGCGTGGCGTCCATTCAAACGGGCGAGCATGTAATTATTAATAGTGGTGGACAAAATATACACGCAAACACTCATAATAGGCTAATTAAGATAAGATAAGAATATTCTTTAATATACCAATTACTATCCGCATTTTGGTGTACATACAAAGTATAATATAAACAAACGTACATAATTTCTATATCCAATCAATGTCAAAGTGTTTTGGAATAGCATAGGGGCCTAAGTCCAAATCCAATATAAATTTTAAATTTAAAAAAGAAGTTCTTTTAATGACCAACAATTTGTTCTGCACTTTGGTTTATATGGTATCACATTTAAATATGATAAAGTGTCCTCGTCAAAAAAGATGTCCTCGTTAGGTTGTCCGCCCTAGGAATGATTCGGTCATTCATTCATTATAGTCCACCGTTTCCCAAACTTTTTGGGCAACGGAACCCTTCGTGTCCTAATATTTTCTTGCGGAACCACAATATCAACTAAACGAACTGAAGCATACATAGCGCCTAGGAAGCATACTACATGTATGAACATGGGCTACATAGGGCTACCAAAACACTATTGTAGAAAGTTTAGGCCCATGGGCGCCCGCAGAAATGTTTGCAGGGGGGGGCAAAATTTTTAAGTTGGTGACGGTTAAATTTCCTAGTCGCAAGAGCTTAAAAATTGCAAAGCTGGAAAGTGAGAACATGGGTATTTTTCAAAGAGGTTTCTTAATGCATATTTCTCAGTTTCATTTGGTGTATAGGGCTACAGGCCTATCATTTTCAATATCAATAGTTTTCTTAGAGCGAAGAAATTTATTAAAAATCAAAAGTAGAATGTTAAAAGGTAGGTTTTTAAAGGGGCGCTATATAATGAATGAATGAATAAATGAACGAAAAACAGGTATCAGTTTTAAAGAGGCAAGTGATCCATCAAGTTACTTCTATATTTTAATCGTAATTTCTAAGCTTCTTAAGTGCCATTCCAAAGTCAATTGTAGGGCATCAGCTTATTCAGAAGCGCTGCATTGAGTCATCAGGATGTTCAAAGGGCAGTCAAGAAAGAGGTCCGAGTCCTGTATCCAGAGGGTCCGATGTTATTGCAGGTGTCGTTTAGGAAGGTGGAGGATCCCAATAATCAGAAGAATGGGGTATCAACTCTTTGAACAGAGTATTTTTGGTTTTGGGAGAAAATTTCGAGACGTAATAACCAGAGCCAATTATCCAAGTTTATCTACAACTTTACCTACCTAAATTCTGTACTAGCTGGCAGCATGCAAAATGGACAAAATGCACCATGACTTAAAGCAGACTTGATTCCATATATAACGCTGGTGAATATGTAGATATCCATTATTTAATTTCAATGGGCTGTTGATAAATTTCAAATTTTTACATTAGTGTAATTTATTGATAATAAATTGTTGCGTAGTTGTGAAAAATTGCATTAGCCTACAGCGAGATAACAGACAAGTAGGTCATAATTGATAGGAATATACTATTTGTATGGGCACCCACGGGAGGGTTATAAGTCATTGTTGCCGTTTTCAGCAAGAGCTTGAAAAAATTCAAGGCAGAAAATTAAGAGCTTCTTTATTTCTAAAGAGATTTCATTACTTGAATTTCTGACTTTCACTTAAGTGTATCATTCGTAACATCAGTGTTTCAATGGGAAAAAATTTCTTAAACCCCAAAAGTAGTAGTTAGAAAAATAGGTTTCAATTTTATAGGGGGTGCAAGTCCAAATGAAGTGCCCCCCTTGCCCCTATGTGCGGGCGCCCATGTTTAGGCCTACTTCTCTTATCTGAAAAATTAAGGTGAACAGTTTTGAAAATCACGACTCGTGTATCATAATACTGAGAGTAGCGCACATGAAGTCTAGAATGCGAACAGTCCTTTTTCTTCCTTTTATGCATTTTTCTATATAATTGGCTTGACACTTGAAAGCTGGATTCTTATTGTCAGCTGTAGGCCTAGGCCTATCATTTAAATCAAGAAAAGCGGCCTAAAACCCAAGCTTACGATACAGACACTCAATTTTGGTAAATTTTTGCACCAACTAATCAAATTAGTATTTGTCACAGCTGCGCAGTACGATAATTTGATTTGGCGGTACTTTTTAAGCTGTCGCGTTTAGGCCTAGTCATGGTGAGATTAGCCTCGGTCGGGATAACCATAACAAAGATGACTGCGTCCCTGTTCAGATTTACAGCTCTGACCGTCTCAGCAGTGATCGATGTCTATAAATTGCAACTGGATTTCTAAATCTAATGGGGAATGAAAGCTCGGATAGCCACTCAATGGGCGAGGACAAAACACAAAAGTCGATTGACTGCAGTTTCAACTTTCAGAGCATTTTCACAAAAGTTTCGATTTTTACAACTTTTCGCGGAACCTCTGCGCTCACCTCGCGGAACCCTTGGGTTCCGCGGAACCCACTTTGGGAAACGCTCCATTATACAATCCTTATCTTATGCAAATGCAAACGCGGAGGCAAAAGCAGTTACTCGGACCGCTAACCACATCCACCATCATTTACTTGTGACATGAGCAGGTTGTTTATTTCTGTTACAGATAGAAGCATCCAAGAAGCTGGCAGTTTTGCAGAAGATGGAACCAAAGCAAGCATCTTTGCACGCCAGAAGAGGTCTCCAGTCGGAGCAGTCGTAGGACTCGATGTCTCTGTCCGGTCACGATCGAAACGAGACTTAGGCCTGGGCGGCATAGGAAATCTTGCTTCCGGTCTTACCGGAGCATTGGGTGGAGGTGGAAGTCCTATTTCCGCCGTTACCGGATTGGCTGGTGGTCTTACCGGAGGATTGCGTGGTGGCGAAGGAGGTCCTCTTTCCGCTGTTGCCGGATTGGCAGGTGGTCTCCCCGTTGTATCAGGACTTCTTGGTGGAAATGGCGGAGATGGTGGTGGACAATCGTCCTCATATGGTGGAGCTTCGCTGGGCAGTCCTGGTGGTGCAAGTCCAAATGGAAGATCCTTTGCTCCAGGAGGAGGTTCATTCGGAGGACAAAATCCTGGCAGTCCTGGTGGTGCAGATGCAAATGGAAGATCCTTTGCTCCAGGAGGAGGTTCATTCGGAGGACAAAATCATGGCAGTCCTGGTGGTGCAGTTGCAAATGGACGATCCTTTGCTCCAGGAGGAGGTTCATTCAAAGAACAAAATCATGGTAGTCCTGGTGGTCCAGATGCAAATGGAGAATCATTTGCTCCAGGAGGAGGTTCATACGGAGGACAAAATCCTGGCAGTCCTGGTGGTGCAAGTCCAAAAGGAGGATCCTTTGCTCCAGGAGGAGGTTCATTCGGAGGACAAAACCATGACAGTCCTGGTGGTGCAGATGCAAATGGAAGATCCTTTGCTCCAGGAGGAGGTTCATTCGGAGGACAAAATCATGGCAGTTCTGGTGGTGCAGATGGAAATGGAGAATCCTTTGCTCCAGGAGGAGGTTCATTCGGAGGACAAAATCCTGACAGTCCTGGTGGTGCAGATGCAAATGGAAGATCCTTTGCTCCAGGAGGAGGTTCATACGGAGGACAAAATCCTGGCAGTCCTGGTGGTGCAAGTCCAAAAGGAGGATCCTTTGCTCCAGGAGGAGGTTCATTCGGAGGACAAAACCATGGCAGTCCTGGTGGTGCAGATGCAAATGGACGATCCTTTGCTCCAGGAGGAGGTTCATTCAAAGAACAAAATCATGGCAGTCCTGGTGGTCCAGATGCAAATGGAGAATCCTTTGCTCCAGGAGGAGGTTCATACGGAGGACAAAATCCTGGCAGTCCTGGTGGTGCAAGTCCAAATGGAGGATCCTTTACTCCAGGAGGAGGTTCATTCGGAGGACAAAATCATGGCAGTCCTGGTGGTGCAGATGCAAATGGAGAATCCTTTGCTCCAGGAGGAGGTTCATTCGGAGGACAAAATCCTGGCAGTCCTGGTGGTGCAGATCCAAATGGAAGATCCTTTGCTCCAGGAGGAGGTTCATTCGGAGGACAAAATCCTGGCAGTCCTGGTGGTGCAGATGCAAATGGAAGATCCTTTGCTCTAGGAGGAGGTTCATACGGAGGACAAAATCATGGCAGTCCTGGTGGTGCAAGTCCAAAAGGAGGATCCTTTGCTCCAGGAGGAGGTTCATTCGGAGGACAAAACCATGACAGTCCTGGTGGTGCAGATGCAAATGGAAGATCCTTTGCTCCAGGAGGAGGTTCATTCGGAGGACAAAACCATGACAGTCCTGGTGGTGCAGATGCAAATGGAGAAACCGTTGGTCCAGGAGGAGGTTCATACGGAGGACAAAATCCTGGCAGTCCTGGTGGTGCAGATGCAAATGGAAGATCCTTTGCTCCAGGAGGAGGTTCATACGGAGGACAAAATCCTGGCAGTCCTGGTGGTGCAAGTCCAAAAGGAGGATCCTTTGCTCCAGGAGGAGGTTCATTCGGAGGACAAAACCATGACAGTCCTGGTGGTGCAGATGCAAATGGAAGATCCTTTGCTCCAGGAGGAGGTTCATTCGGAGGACAAAACCATGACAGTCCTGGTGGTGCAGATGCAAATGGAAGATCCTTTGCTCCAGGAGGAGGTTCATTCGGAGGACAAAACCATGACAGTCCTGGTGGTGCAGATGCAAATGGAGAAACCGTTGGTCCAGGAGGAGGTTCATACGGAGGACAAAATCCTGGGAGTCCTGGTGGTCCAGATGCAAATGGAGAATCTTTTGCTCCAGGAGGAGGTTCATTCGGAGGACAAAATCCTGGCAGTCCTGGTGGTGCAAGTCCAAATGGAAGATCCTTTGGTTCAGGAGGAGGTTCATTCGGAGGACAAAATCCTGGCAGTCCTGGTGGTGCAGATGCAAATGGAGGATCCTTTGCTCCAGGAGGAGGTTCATTCGGAGGACAAAATCCTGGCAGTCCTGGTGGTGCAAGTCCAAATGGAAGATCCTTTGCTCCAGGAGGAGGTTCATTCGGAGGACAAAATCCTGGCAGTCCTGGTGGTGCAGTTGCAAATGGAAGATCCTTTGCTCCAGGAGGAGGTTCATTCGGAGGACAAAATCATGGCAGTCCTGGTGGTGCAAGTCCAAATGGAAGAGCCTTTGCTCCAGGAGGAGGTTCATTCGGAGGACAAAATCCTGGCAGTCCTGGTGGTGCAGTTGCAAATGGAAGATCCTTTGCTCCAGGAGGAGGTTCATTCGGAGGACAAAATCCTGGCAGTCCTGGTGGTGCAGATGCAAATGGAAGATCCTTTGCTCCAGGAGGAGGTTCATTCGGAGGACAAAATCAAGGGGGCGGAAACTACAAAGGATCATATCCAGGTGGGTCGCAAGGAAATTACGGAGGACAAAATCAAGGCGGAGGACAAGGAAATTACGGAGGACAAAATCAAGGCGGAGGACAAGGAAATTACGGAGGACAAAATCAAGGCGGAAGACAAGGAAATTACGGTGGACCAAATCAAGGCGGAAGACAAGGAAATTACGGTGGACCAAATCAAGGCGGAGGACAAGGAAATTACGGTGGACAAAATCAAGGTGGAGGACAAGGAAATTACGATGGACAAAATCAAGGTGGAGGACAAGGAAATTACGGTGGACAAAATCAAGGCGGAGGACAAGGAAATTACGGTGGACAAAATCAAGGTGGAAGACAAGGAAATTACGGTGGACAAAATCAAGGCGGAGGACAAGGAAATTACGGTGGACAAAATCAAGGCGGAGGTCAAGGAAATTACGGTGGACAAAATCAAGGCGGACAAGGAAATTACGGTGGACAAAATCAAGGCGGACAAAATGGGGCAAATTCCGAGAAAGGTTCTAATTATGCGTACACGTGGGGTGATACTGGTACTGGGAATGCAGCAGCTAACGGAGGAAATACATATTCCAATGGTAGCGGGGCGAATGCTGGAAGTGCAGCTAACGGGGGAAATTCTGGGAATGCATATCACTATTCCTACGGTGATGCTGCTGCTTATTAGTTAATTCGCACAGCTACTCTATATATATATATATTTTAGTAGAATATGGTGAGTGACGATTAGCCACTGTTGCAGGTCTTTATAATATTATTATAGGCGAACATTTATCAATTTAGCATGATCTTTATTGAGCTGTGTATAAGTTATTCTCTGACGTTTTCGCAGCTTTGCTCGAACTATCGTTGACATTAATTCGCTTATGATGCGCTTTTGTTATTTCCATATTTCTATTGCTTGCAAATGAGACAGTATATTTTATTCGTTTTCACATGCTCGTTTAATTTTGTTTTTCCTTCAACGTACAAGTTGCCCATAAGTTACATAGGCTATTGCATGTTGCTTTAGCATCTTCTCATGCAATCCTCTATTTTTGGTTCTCAATGGGGTAGAACTGGTGAGATGCTCGATGATTTCAACTTGTGTTTAAAAGTGGTGCTTAATAAAATGCTACACCTTTCGTTGTGTTTGCCTTTGTATTTGCCATGGCAATCAAGCGCGCTGATAATCATAGCAACACTATATTATAAACGCATTGCCCTGAAGCATTTTCGTCATCGCATTTCTCTGTTATTCTGGAGCCACAAAATTTAATTTAAAAGTGGTGCTTAATAAAATGACGGGAGAAACATTATGATGGCATTAGTCATGCGTCTAGATAAAACTTTTGAGACCTTGTTGAAATAAATATCATGATGCGCTACACCAGTTTGAAGTTTTTCTTGTAACTGACAGCGCAACAGTTCGGCATTTTGATGCGAATTATGGAAGAGATGGCACTATTTTGTCCCATAGGCTATAATTATTATATGAATAATTATTGTCTTTGAATTTGTAGCCTAATTATTATTTCTGAATGTGTCAGGTCACAGCTGGTGCAAACTTATTCTGGAGTCACTCTCTTATCGCAATTTGAAAAGTCTCGTTTACTTAGATGGTTGCATTGTGTCATCCTGTGTGATTCAGTTAAAAAAGGAATATGCCAAAAGCAATGTATCGAACAATCAAAGGCAGGTCAGACCATCAGACAATGCTAATAATCAAGTAATCATGACATGTGTCCCCTTTTGCTTACAGTGGGCATTGTACATACATACATGCATTCATACATCATACATACATACATACATATATACATACATACATGCATACATACATACATACATACATACATACATGCATGCATGCATACATACATACATACATACATACATACATACATACATACATACATACATACATTCAAACATACATACATACATACATACATACATACATACATACATACATGCATACATACTGAATACATAAATTCATACAGTAAGTATACCTCGGGGCAAAAAATTGTTATAATTATTATTATTATTATTATTAATTTTATCATTATTATTAATATTATTAAAAGAGGAAATAGAGGTGGTAAAAAGCTTCAAATTCTTGGGATCGCCGATCGAAAAAGAGGGAAAGTGTGATCCAGAAATAAAACGAAGGATAGCGATAGGGAAAACCGCAATGATTGGACTGGACAAGATATGGAAGGACAAACATGTAAGTTTAGATACTAAAAAGAGGCTCGTGAGAGCACTAATCTTCCCTACGATATTATATGACTGCGAGACATGGACAACGACAAAGAATATGGAGAAAAAGATTAACGCATGCGAAATGTGGATTTAGAGAAAAATGTTGAGAATATCTTGGACAGAGAAAAGAACTAACGAATCTTTAAGAAAGGAGATAGGATTGGAAAACGAAGAGTAGGCTAGTTAAAACAACTTGCGACAAGATTAAAGCTAAGATTCTTGGGGCATGTAATGCGATCTGATGGTTTGGAGAAGGAAATGATGCTGGCTTGTGGTGAGGGAAGGAGAAGACGCGGCAGGCCAAGGATGAAATGGATGGACGAGATACACGACATAACTGGCATGAATTTGGAAGAACTGAGGGACTTGTCTGCGAACAGAGAAAAATGGAGAATGTGTGTCCTGACAATCGCTAGAGCTCTACGAGCTGACAGCACAAGGTGATTATTAAAACAACAAACTCATGTGTAATTGTCTGGTAAATATGCAACCAGTAGGCAGCGAACCTCCTTGACTCTTGCGGCTTTCTTAGACGCCTCATCAATCGGCGTTATGCAGTCGTTTCGCTTTACATTACGTGCCGTAGTTTACGCTGAGCAAATACGCAACCAGTCGGGAGCGAACCTCCTCGAATCTTTCGGTTTCCTTTGAAGTGTAGTCAATCGGCGATTAAAATTGCAAAGCAGTGGTCAATTTAATTTCTTAATTGTGGACAAACAACTGTCCTCAAAATAGGTGGTTGAATCATTGCATTAATGACAGGCTTTGAATATAATTGGCCACATGTAGTTGAGAAGAAGGCACATCATGAGGAAACATGGAGAGTCTGGAGACTGCTTAGAGAAGGAGATTATGCAAGGAACGGTTCCGGGAGCAAGATCAAGGGGAAGACCTAGGAAGAGGTGGTGGGACAACACGTGTGAATGGACGGGATTATCAACAGAGGAATTGATGAGAGCAACCGAAGACAGGAGAGGATGGAGAATAACTGTCCAAAATGCGACCAACCCTCGATCGTGTCGAGGAAGGTTGAAGGCAAGGCAAGGCAAGTTGAGAAGTATACATGTATTTGGGCATTGCTTTAATTTAGGTTAGGCGAAGTGAAAGTACAGCCGTTGGTCCACGCCGCGCGCTTATGTCGGCGCGCATTTGACCCATGCGCGCTTTTGTCGACGCGCTTTTGTAGGCGCGCATTTGTCGGCGCGCTTACGTCGGTGCGCCTATGTCCTGAGCGCTTTTGACCGGACACCATGAAGACACGTGCCGATACGTAATTGCCATTGCATATGCTGCCTTAGTCTAAAAGCCATCTCCATCGTATTCATGGTCCACTGCATCACGTACAAGATTTTATAGTAATATCAATGTCAATTGACGTGACGGTTAACGCCCGATTAGCAACATCGAATTTTTGATGTCAGTTAAAAACAGATTTTTCATATGCGTGGAAACCACAAATTTGGACAGATGTTTGGACAGATAACTGTCGAGGTTAGTCAGCTGTATGCAATTGCATTGGAGAGAAAATCTTTAGGACAGAGAATTCCTAAGTGAATGATAATATTTCGGACATCGTATAACGATTTTTAGATCGATATATAATCGACCGATCTTGTAGATTGCAATGCAAATAATGATACTGATATTCAGATGCAACACGTTGTCCGGCGATTACATGTATCCTAATTATTAAAAAATTAATGAAGCAAGAGAACTGAGGTCTTGAAGAGAAAGAACGAAACGATAATGATGAAAATACTACAACAACGACAACAACAACAATAACAACACCAGCAGCATCTACAAAATAATGCACATCTACAAATGCTACCATTTTCACTAACACAATTGATACAATTGGCTTCATCATCGTCGTCGTCCTCATCATCATCATCATCATCATTATTGTGAAAAAAATTATTATTTTCCAAATTTTCATAATTATTAGTTTTATTACTTCAACGACTACTGTCACTACTACTACTACTACTACTACTACCACTACTACTACTACTACTACTACTACTACTACTACTACTACTACTACTACTACTACTACTACTACTACTACTACTACTACTACTACTACTACTACTACTACTACTACAACTACAACTACTACTACTACTATTATCATTATTAAGGAGGACCAGGAGGGAACGGCGGAGTAGGACCAGGAGGTAGGGTGGTGGACAAGTCCATGGCGGTGGCGGGGGAGGACGAGGAGGGAACGGTGGAGGAGGGTCAGCTGGGAACGGTGGAGGAGGATCAGGAGGGAACGGTGGTAAAGGATCAGGAGGGAACGGTGGAGGACCAGGAGGTAATGGTGGAGGAGGATCAGGAGGAACGGTTGAGGAGGATCAAGAGGAGACGGTGGAGGAGGATCAGGAGGGAACGGTGGAGGACCAGGAGGTAATGGTGGAGGAGGATCAGGAGGGAACGGTGGAGGAGGATCAGAAGGGAACGGTGGAGGAGGATCAGGAGGGAACGGTGGAAGAGGACCAGGAGGGAACGGTGGAAGAGGATCAGGAGGGAACGGTGGTTAAGGATCAGGAGGGAACGGTGGATGAGGATCAGGAGGGAACGGTGGAGGAGGATCAGGAGGGATCGGTGGAGGAGGATCAGGAGGAAACGGTTGAGGAGGATCAGGAGGAGACGGTGGAGGACCAGGATGGAACGGTTGAGGAGGACCAGGATGGACCTCCGGGGGAAATCCTGGGAGTGGATATAATTATACTTGGACCTCTGGAGGAAATCCTGGGGGTTTGCTGGAATTCAGTCGACCGTGAAAAGAATAAACTCCAGTGTCGTGCAGGGCTCAGGCGTCGGCCCTGTAAAATTCATCATCAATGGTTCTGATCTCCAACCAGCCGATCCAGACAGCAGGATAGTAAAGTATGCCGACGATACCTACTTATTGGTTGGAGCCAAAAAGCGGTATACAATTACCACCGAGCTGGCCCTGATAGCTGAATGGGCACAACAAAACAACCTGAAGCTTAACCCAACCAAGTCGCGAGAGATGCTAGTTACCCGTAGCCGCATCCATAACACTCCTGATTTGATCTCCGGAGTCCAGAGGGTCAACGCGATGAAGATCTTGGGTGTGACCTTCCGGAGTGATCTACGTGCTTCGGGGCATGTCGACGAGGCGCTTGAGACATGCTCTCGCTCACTCTACGCCCTGAGGGTTTTGAGGACTCATGGCCTGCCTGCTGACGCCTTACACGTGGTAACGAAGTCCACAACAGGTACTGTTGCCCGCCTCATGTACGCCGCCCCCGCCTGGTGGGGGTATACAACGGAAGGAGATCGGTCGTGCTTAGATAGTTTCTTGCGCCGAATACAGCGGATGGAATTTCTGCCCGAGGCCTCGCACTCTATTGCTGAGATAGTTGAGGAAGCTGACGAGCGCTTGCTCCGCGCTGTCATATGGAACAGTTGCCATGTCCTTCGCGATCTTTTCACTCCAATGACTAGTACGGTTTACAACCTTCGACCCCGACGTCATAATTTCCGGCTCCCGAAAAAGGACAACATAAACTTTATTTCCAGAGTCCGCTACAAGAGTGCAAACAATCATCAAATCATTAAATCTGATTAACAATGATCTATTTAGAAAGACGCTTTAATTTCATGTTTGTATCTCTTAATGTCACTTTGTACCAGGCTGCGGTGTGTCAACCTGCTCTTTTTTCATGAATTAAACGAATGTGATGATGGATATAATTATACTTGGACCTCCGGAGGAAATCCTGGAAGTGGATATAATTATACTTGGAGTTCCGGGGGGACATCCTGGAAGTGGATATAATTATACTTGGAGTTCCGGGGGACATCCTGGGAGTGGATATAATTATACTTGGAGCACCGGGGGGACATCCTGGGAGTGGATATAATTTTACTTGGAGCTCCGATGGAAGTTCTGGAAATGCAGCCAACGGGCGAAATTCTGGTAATACACCTACTCTTGGACTAAAAAATGGTGAAAAGAGGTTCACTGCATCGGCAATTATGTCGGCGAAGACTTTTTTCGCATGTGGAAATATTCATGCGTTGTCTAGTTATGTATTAACCCCAGAACCACCGGAGGAGCTCTTAGGGCCGTCGCAGGGGCTACCTGGTGCCCCTGGTCCGCATAGGGCCACCAGAAGTGCTCTGAAACCCCTAGGACCGCCTGTCTAGTATCTGGGCTCCTATGGCCACCGGAAGGGTCTCTAGGGGCGCTGGATGGGTCCCCGGACCCCTGGGCGCATCTCCTGGACCGCCAAAAGTGCTCTGGGTCATTTAGAGTGGCCGGAAGGACCACCAAAAATCTCCCTGGGCCGTCGAAAATTACCTTTGAAGCAATGACGAACAATGCGCTGGCTTCCACCACCTCAGAGAAAAAATTATCACCTCATTTTGTGATGCGTTTGACGCCCGCTCGTCTTGTCAACGAAATAAGAAATAAGATGCTTGAAATGCGCTTAAAGCATCGAAAACATCTATCGTACAGCACACCTATCTGGCTCTGAAGTTTATTCTAGTATGAAAATGGATGGTTCCCTAGTTCAAAAAGCGTATTCTTCTTAAGTAGATAGATTAAGACTATTCTGGGACATTTGACCACAATCATGGTTAAACTTTTCCAAACCACCCATAACCATGGTTCAAAAATATATCAACCCATAACCATGGTTCAAAAATATATCGACCCATAACCATGGTTCAAAAATATATCGACCCATAACCATGGTTCAAAAATATATCGACCCATAACCATGGTTCAAAAAATATGCCGACTCATCAAAAAATATATCAACCCATAACCATGGTTCAAAAATCAGCCACCCCATAAACACCCCAGCACGCGCCTATGACTCATCATGTGGGGAATTTCCAGTAGTTTCGATGATGAGTCATAGGGTGACTGGGAAAATACTCATCATCACATGGTCACTAAGTCTTCATTATTTACCCATGAATTAAAAGACTCTGGATATCCAAGCCACTTCACGAGTGATTTCTTCCCACGTTTCCTGATAATCTTTTCTATTCTAAATATTTCTTGAGTCGTTTTCTGTAGCTCCTCTTCATAAAAACTACCTTGTATTTCCTCACCATTAGAATCAGTAATCTTATAAGTTGGTGGAACCGTGTATTGAATCTGGAATACTGTAAATACCTCCTCAGTCCATCGGGGTGTATATCCCTTCTCAAAAATGTTCTTCTTCTTAGTTATTCTGACTTTATCGCCGATTGAAAACTTTGGTGTAATAGGCTCTGAAATCTCTTTACCGTTTAAATTCATAAATACGGCCCTTTCATTCACTTTCATACTAGCCTTAACGGGTGTCATTTTAATGGAAGAATGCCTTGTATTATTATAATTGATAACCATTTCATCTAATATATCGATGTATCTTCTCGTTGAATTAGCGGTAAAGTACTTGAACATTTTATCTTTCATCGTTCGGTTCCATCTCTCGACGACGCAAGATTTTTCCTCATTCTCAGTAGAGTACAACTCAACCAAATTCTTTACATCCTTATTATAAAATTCTTTTCCTTTGTCAACCCATAATTTAACAGGCTTTCGTCCACCCTTGAGTATCTTCACGAAACCGCTCGCTGTAGATTTCCCACTCTTATCATTCAATGGTACAATCCAACCGTACTTAGAAAACACATCTATAACGGTTAGCAGGTATTTTACACCATCATTATCTTTAGCAAACGACTGCATATCTACTAGATCAGCAGCCCAAATCTCATCTATCCCATTAACGAACACCTTTCTCTTCCTAAAATGTCTAACAATTGGTTTATGTAATTCATCGGCTAATTGATCAGTCCATTTCAGTTCAGAGCTTTTTTTAAACCCAACCCAAGACTCGCCTTAGTAGATAATATAGGTTTAACTATAGCCCTCTCCACTCGTTCTCGCAAGCTAGGATTAGAAATATTATTCAAATCATTTATCATAGCCAAATCCGCAATATTTCTAGAAGCTGTGTCGGTGTGTTGATCGTAAGCCAGATCGTGGATATATGCTGCGTTATCTACTCGATTAATAGGCCTGCTCCAATCTTTAGGAGTCCCGTTCGGATTCAGTCTCTTGTCTAGCCGTGTACCTGGACCTGTAAAATGGTGGCCCGGCAAATGCATCTCACCAGGAAACTTAGCCCAAGGTAGCTTAATGTTACTAGTAGCTGCATTCAATGAACTAACTAAATCTCCACCTTTAGTGGTGGAAGCTTTTACGAATTGAGTTTTTGTTTTACCACATACAACGCAAACGCCACGAAGCATAGATCTTCCGTTATTCGTCACGACGTTTTGTACATCTCTCGTTTCAGTCTGTTTTTTACACTTTACGCAATACATCTCGCTTTTTTAATAAATATATTTTAAAATGGAAATCAAAGATTTGAGTTGGGGATCTACGCGATCGAAAAGATTTAATAATCCTTTGCTACCTAAAAGTATACGTGGGTTGATAATCGGAAAGTCAGGCTGTGGTAAAACGACGCTTCTTCTGAATCTATTACTCAGGCCAGGCTGGTTGGACTATAATAACCTCCAGGTATTCGGCAAATCTCTGTTTCAACCTGAATATCGTATTATTAAAAAAGCCTTCGAAGAAAAATTACCAAAAGAATCGATCGTTGGATTATTCGAGCTTCAAGAGGAAATCATGAAACTAAACGCGCCGCCAGCCCTCGTTATGGAAGAAATGGCTAAAGAATCAAAAGCTAAATCCGATATAATTGCCAAGTTTTTTGAAAAAGCCGAAGATGTGCCAGACCCGAGTGCCTTAAGTAGCGAAAAGAATAATCTGATGATTTTTGATGATTTACAATTGGAAAAACAAAACAAATGTGAAATGTATTATATTCGGGGGAGGCATAGTAATGTGGACTGTTTTTACCTAGCACAGAATTATTTCAAACTAACGCGACAAACGATCAGAGAGAATGCAAACTTTATTTGCCTGTTCAAGCAGGACTCGAAAACCCGTAACCATATTTACTGCGACCATGTTAGTACAGACATGCATAAAGACGAATTTAGAAAACTATGCAAAACGGTGTGGAAACAACCGCACGGATTCCTTGTTATTGATCTAACTAGTAAAAATAATGATGGTAAATATCGCTGCGGTTTCGACCTATTTTATGAAATCGAAAATCCTCTGTAGTAAAAAATTATTCTTGATCTAATAACAAATGGAATCATCGCTTCTCAAACAGATAGCTGATAATACGGAAAAGACGGCTCGTAACACGGAACCAAAAAAGTCATTTTACATTTTCCTGAGCGAAAAGAGCTCACGAATCAGAACAGATTTTAATCCGTCAATTGAACTGGACAAAAATAAAAACTATGAAATGGCTCTTCTAAATCTCGAAACGTACTATTCTTTTCCAAATATCGACGCGACAAACAACAACTTCACATATTCGCCAGATGATGACACCACAGACTGGATTACCATAAAAGTCCCTGAAGGATGCTATGAAATAACTGAAATCAACGAATGCATACAGAGAATAATGAAGAGGAGAGGGCATTACGATGAGACAAATTCAGAGTACTGTATCTCAATACAACCAAACACCAATACGTTGAAGTCTGTGTTAAATATAGCACAGGGCTATCGGGTTAACTTTGACCTCAAGAATTCAATCGGATCAGTTCTAGGTTTTGAAAGATTACTCTATCGGAGCGGATATAACGAATCGCAGAACTTGGTAAATATAATGAGTATTACCACTTTGCGAGTGACTAACGACATTATCGGGTCTTCGTACTCCAACGGAACGACGGAAAACGTGATACATTCTTTTTTCCCAAACGTAGGGCCGGGTTACAAGATTTTCGAAGTGCCACACAATTTAATATATCTTCCCATTACGCTATCTTCGATTTCAACGATGACGACGGCGCTCACAGACCAAAATGGGAAAGAGGTAAATCTTAGAGGAGAAGACTTGACGATTCGTTTACACATCAGAGAAGTTTGAAAGTTTTTTTTGTAAACTAAAATGAGTCGTTACGTGAAGGTAAATGTCAATATTTCGGAAGCGCAAACAGACAAAATTCAAAAATCTATCCAAGCGGGAACTGGTGTGAGTATCAAACTGACGCACGATGATATGGAAGGGCAGCATGTGTTAGCTCTAACGCAGGGGCAAATCAACAAAATGACAAAGGCGTACCGAAAAGGAACTGGCGTAGTCATCAAAATGAGTAAAACGCAACTGGAACACAATAGAAAAGTCGAAGGAGGATTCATAGGCGCTATACTTCCGTTTCTAGCAACAGCGGGTAAATTCCTTGTGTCTAAATTAATACCTAGTTTAGCGATGGGTGCTATGAGCGGTGTAGGTTCCGCGGCCGCGTCGAAGATTGTTGATTCAATCAGCGGATCTGGGGTAGCATACATGAAGAAAGACAATATGGGGTGGAAGATAAGAGCAGCTGGGTCTGGTTTGTACTTAACCCCTTGGCCAAAAGGCGCCTCGGTAACAGCATCCGGGTTGTATATGAAAACAGGGTCGGGGTATGTGCCTATAGGTAAAGGATTTTTGCTAGGTCCTAATTCCCCGTTTAAAAATATTCCGTTTCTCGGCGATATATTATAAACTTTTCTTTAGGTTGTAAATTATCTGTTATAAAAAAAATATCACGTAAATAAAACGAATGGAATACGAAGGCATTAAAATAACACAATCACTCTATCCGAAGCTACCATCAGCACCGGAAGGAGAAATACATATCGTCACAGGGTCGGCGCAAACGTATCGGCTCCAAAAGATTGGTGAAATTAAGAAAGAAATCGAGCAAGAACGCGACAAAAGAGCGGCGTTGAGTAAAAAGTACCATAGAAGTGTAAGCGTAATCAGCTCAGTAGGCAGCGCCCTCGTAGTGGTTGGGACGGGGCTCGGCGCTGCAGGAATCGGAGTATTATCCACTATAATCGCTGCACCCATCGTTATTGCTATGGAAGGAGTGGGAATGGGTATGGGGTTGCTAGGTTTAATCGGTGTCTATATCAGTAAGAAGCTTGCGTTGAAGGGTGAGAAGCATGAAAAGATCAAAACGCTAGCCGATGCGAAACTCAACACGATCAGCGACCATATTTCAAAAGCTCTCATGGATGATAACATTTCAAACGAGGAATATTCCCTGATTCTGAGCGAGATTGAAAAATTCAACGGCATGAAAGAAGAAATTAGGAGTAATATTAAAGTTGCGATAGACGCGATGGACGAGGTGACGAAACAATCGCTCATCGATCGTGGAAGAGATGAAGTCAGGCAGCACCTTAAATCTATGTTTGAGAAAAATAACGAATCTACCAAAAAAACTACTAACGCGAACATACGTGAAAACATGTAGACGTATGTCGTTACGTCTGGAAATACGTCTAACATACGCAAACAAACGTGAAAACATGTAGACGTATGTTGTTTCGTCGGGAAATACGTCCAACTTATGTTTTGAATCATGTCAAAAAATACGTCTGAAAATATTATATTTTTTTTACTTACTAAAATGCCGGGTATAATAATCACAGACGACGTGAAAAGAGACGATTACCCAAAAGAATATCAGAAAATCAGGGAGAATATAATAGATGATTCGGGGGTGGAAAGAATAATCCTCGACTATATCAGCAAAACGCTAACTATAGAGGCAATCAACACGATCAACGAGCATATTTTAAAAGCTCTCATAGACGATAACATTTCAGATGAGAAATATTCGTTGGATGAGGGTCCGATAGATATTAAAATAGAGGTGGATATACAAGGAAAAAAGATGCGATGGGGGCTATGTCTTAAGAAATTTCATAAAGAATCTATTAAAAATAACGACTAACGCGAACATACGTGAAAACATGTAGACGTATGTCGTTTCGTCTGGAAATACATCCAACTTATGTTTTTTTCACACGTCCAAAAACACGTCTGAAAACATTATATTCCTAATTTTAAAATGTCGTTTTATAAAATAACCGACCCAGCGAAAAGAGACCTTATCGTTGCTGATTATCTGAAAACAAGGCAGAATATTCGACAAAAAAATTTATCGGAGAGATTGGGGGAGTCGGGACTACAACAAGAATTAACCAAGTTATACAAGCCTATCGTCGATTCCCAATCCGCAATTTCCAAAGAACAAAATGTCTTATTGTCCGCGATCAACCAAAATTCGGTAGCTACTTCAAACGCGTTACAAGCACTTCCTTCGTTACAGGGTCTTCAGCGTCCGGCGATAGAAGCGTATAGCTCCAATCCGACTGAGGATATCAAAACCCTGTATTTTGGAGATATGGCGACAAAGTACCTTCGTCAATACGCCTCCGATAAAAAAATCACCGACACAACGTTTGGAATAAAAGAAAAAAATAACCAATTCTATATCGGTGACACTCCGATTTCGATACAAGGAGATGACGTGACGGTGGGGGATAAGACTTACACAGGAACACCCGGGTTTTGGGAGTTGTTGACGATGAAACAACCGAACGCCGCGATATACGATGATAATGACATGGCTGATTACGCCGAGATTCTCACCACAACGAATGCTATGAGCCAGGAAAAAAATCCTAACAGACCTATATCATCTAGGGGCGTCAAATACAAACAAATTATCAAACCTATATGGGAAAAGATGACCCTAGGTACGGTAGGTAAAGGCGTCGGTGTAATCGTCATCTCCGAAGACCCTAATGTATTAGCGAAACAGCTAGAGCTAAGAATTCAGAGCTACAGGGTGGGTAACAACGGAGTAAGAAACGAGATCGTGGCGATATGCGACGAGTTATTACGGCAAGAAGCGCTGAGTAAAGATGGTTATAAAAATTTAATGTCGATATTATAAAAATGCGGATCAATAATAGAATGAGTTACAGGAGGCGATACGTTATCGGTGGATCTGGTATAGTTGATGCTATTTCAGGATTTTTCAAAAGACTAGTCACATCGAACGCTGCCAACCAGCTAGCGGCGAGAGCTCTTAGTGCTAGCAAAGACGTGGCGATAGAAATTGGGAAAAAGGCGATAGATGTTGGGAAAACCGTCGCAATCGACACAGGTAAACGAGTAGTGGAAAAAGCGGCGGCAAAAGTGTTGACTGCTCCTAAGAAAAATATTATTCCGGTTACGCAGGAAAGTAGAGATATTATTGCTCGACTTAGTAGCATCGGGGTGAATCCGGAGAGCGCAAATATCAATAATCTGATGATGGGGAATGGCATATCGATCCAAGATTTAGTGCGTAAGCAAAACGGTGCGGGAATGAAGGTCGTGTAAAAAAAATTTTTTATTCTACAATAAAATGATGTCTGATATTCTAAGATTTACCGAAGAACCTCTGATTGACGTGTCTATCGAGAGTTATGAATGGTATCAGTATAACCCGATATCGGGATCGCAAATAAACAACCCGTCGAATATTACAATTACCATCGAAACTCAAAGTAATTACTGCCATCCAGCGGAATCTTATCTATTTTTCGAGGGAAGATTGTTGAAGGCGGACATCAACAGCACCTCGTACGCTAATGATGATGCTGTAGCCCTTACGAATAATGGACTTATGCACCTATTCCACCAAATTTCGTACAAAATGTCGAACCAAGAAATTGAAACGATATCTAACCCGGGCCAGGCAACGACGATGCTCGGTTTACTCAAATACCCAAATGATTTTCAACTAGCACAAGGGTTAAATCAGCTGTGGTACAAGGACAGTGGCAGGACGGCTGTTATCGATGATAATCAAGGTTTCGCCATTCGACAGTCATATCTAATTCAAAAACCGGGGGTAAAAGGCACGTTTAGCTTTATCGTTCCGTTGAAACATATTTTTGGATTTTGCGATGATTACAACAAGGTTATTTATGGTGTGAGACATGAGCTAATTCTTGGTCGTAAAGCCGACGACGACGC
This sequence comes from Lumbricus terrestris, assembly GCA_949752735.1. Classification (NCBI taxonomy): domain Eukaryota; kingdom Metazoa; phylum Annelida; class Clitellata; order Crassiclitellata; family Lumbricidae; genus Lumbricus; species Lumbricus terrestris. Next base: position 4,970,820 of record OX457043.1, on the reverse strand, counting down.
AATTTTTAGAGACGCTGCTGCGGCTACTGGGAAAGTCGTACTTGATAAAATCTCGTGGTTTATGCCTCATGTTATACCATCTCTTATGGAGGACCACCAATTGAACAAAACGATAGCATCGAAAGCAACGTTCCTAGTTGGATACAGGGCTCGCCAATGCGATACTACAGTCGTCCATCCGTCGACTAGTTTTGAATGGAAACTTGGCGTCAAGTCATCTCCTGAACAACCTAGGTACGTTATAATTGCATTTCAAACCAATCGAGACGGCAACCAGGAACGTAACCCATCGATTTTCGATCATTGCAATCTGACTAACATGTACGTGATGATGAACCAGGCACGATACCCAGCCGTCGACTACTACCTATCATTCCCGAATCAGCAATTCTCGCGAGCGTACAGAGCAGCGGCTACGTTTAGCGAAAAATTCTACGGAATGGATGAAAAGTTAACGCAAAGCAATATCACACCGGTAGACTTCAAAGAGCTGTACCCGATTATGGTGTTTGATGTAAGCAGGCAACCCGAGCGTCTGAAGGACTCGTCAGTCGATATCCAGATTAGAGGTACTTTTAGTGTGGCGCCGCCTGGTGGGACGAAAGCGTACGCGGTGGTGATTTATGACAAGTTATTCAATTTTCAATCGGATGGTGAAAAAATAGGCAGGATCTACTAAATTATGTAAATTCAAAACTAAATGTGGTTTCGAATTTTTAAGGTCGTAAGTACGCTGCTGAAAAATCCCTACCTAATATGACTATAGGGGCGTTCGCTTCAGCAAATATCTCGAGGTAGTCGGTATTTGTTAAGTAAACTATGGTATTACCCGTTGCGTTAATATACAATCCAATAACACCTCCCCCACCAGCAATCTGCATGTACGATGTTCCATTTTTGTATAGGAAAACATTACCGTAATTTTTTGTTATATCGTGCTGAAATTCCACAAAAACGGAAACGATGTAATATCCAGCTTTCTGAGGAAAGAAACGACTCGAACCGATGATGAAACAATTATCCGGATCGAATCTTTTTGTATCAAAATTTACTTTTGTGTGAATTATACCAGGAATACCCTGAAGAACGGAATTGTAAGCACTAAACGTTGGACCAAATGCAGTCGAATGTACGTAATTCTTTGTGGCAGCGTCTTGAAGATCGGAAGGATCTGCCACATTAATCAGCTTCTTGGAACCCAAGTCGATATTTTCCACCGCTGCATTAGCTCCATCTCGTCTTAGAAAAGTATTGTTGACTTGGGTTAATGTAACGCCACCCCCTTCAACCCGTGACGCTGATCTATCCTCCATTTGTCCAAAAATGTTAACAGGCATTTTATTATCCGATAATATTTTTTACTTTCCCGTCGATTTGGTAGAATTTAGGGTCGTAAGTACGCAGCTGAAAAGTCAACAGCCTCAATGTTTGAGTCAGCGTCTGCCATTACAATTATCTCGAGGTAGTCGGTATTAGTTAATTGAACTAGGCAAGTACCCGATACATTATTATTCGCGTCGGCTGTACCTCCACCACCCCAATCACCGCCACCACCAGGCATCTTCATGTACAAACCCCCATTTTTGAGTAAGGAAACATTACCGTAAGTTCTTGCACTATTGGCGCGAAATGCTACATACACCGAAACCATATAACATCCGGCTTTCTGAGGGAAGAATCGTTTCGAATTGATGAAACAATTATCCGGATCAAATCTTTCTCTTTCAAATTTTACTGTCGTGATGGTGTTAGCGGGGATAGCCTGAACGGTGTGGGAGAAGGCACAAAACACCGGGCCAAAGTTGGTCTTTGTGAGTCTAGATACTACCGAAGCAATTCGTTCGTCGACATATTTTTTATTAGTCAAATGATTATCGTTGGATGGAACGCCAGGGTGATTCGTTATCAAATCCACACCTTGTCCGTAACTTAGAGCCTCATCCATTCCGCAATCCGGATTATTCGTTATAGGTAGGCCTATGATGCAGTAGCCATTCATATTTAGTTCTCCAGTAGCTGGATTTGTTCCATCTCGTCTTAGAAAAGTATTGCCGGCTGTGGAAAATGTGGTACCACCCGCTGCTACCAGTGGTGCTGATTTAACGCCCATTCTTCCAAATATATCGATAGGCATTTTATTATACGATAATATTTTTTAGTCGCTATTGTCCTAAGAATGCGACGGAAAAGTCTCTCGCTACTATGGATGTTTTGATGGTTGAATAAACGTGAATCTCGAGATAATCGGTTTCGGTTAGAAAAACTAATTGACTACACGATGCTATCAAATCCTCATCGCCTGAAAATTGCATGTGTATCCCTTCATTTTTATAAAGGTAGACGTAACTACTTGCACTAATACCGAGGCCTTCAAATTCTACACACATCGAAACGATATAGCAACCGGCTTTACCAGGAGTGAAACGAGTCAGCCTCGTACTGTTGACACCGCCTCTTTTGAATCTTACTATATCAAAAGAAACTCTTGTGAAAGTATTGACGCTTATGGCTTGCGAATTTGAAGTGTAAGCGCTAATCACGGGTCCTATTACATTTTGATTAGTTATTAAATCCATAACCTGTCCCCGACTTAGTGCCTCGTCCTTTCCTGCTTCCAAAGTATTCGTTGTAGGTAAACCTTTTATCACGCGACCATTCATATCTAGATCTCCAGTAACAGGGTTTGCTCCATCTCGTCTTAGAAAAGTATTGTCGGCTTGAGTTAATGTGACGCCGCCCGATGTTACTCGCTGTGGTGATTCGCTAACCATTTGTCCAAATATGTTTACAGGCATTTTATTAGTATAAATTATTTATAACGTCTTGAAATTTACAACCGTCTGACATAGTCTTTTTTAGGACGTATAGGCATAGATGACCGCAAAAGACTTCGTTGTCGGGTTGAACACGCTCGCTGTTGTAGTAGACAGGGCTGCGTAAATACTTTAGCAGTTCGGTAGGGGGAGGTAGACCGTAGCTGTCGAAATATATTTTAACCTTTCCGTTCTTTAAAAAACAGCACCAGTGGGTCCCGGATCCCTTCGAGTCATCTAGATTCAGTATCCCACACTCATTTCGGTTAGGTTTTTTCGGTAGTTCGTCTCGTAAGAAGACGCCACGGAAGTTTGGGATATTTAGCTTCTTAGCAGCATCGATCAACTGTATGTTTGAGAGAGGGATATTTGGAAGTACGATGCCTTCGACATTTATCTCTTTGTTTGTCTTAAAGCTCATTTTTATTTGTTTCTTCTAAATATTTTATAAAGTTATACGCTTTTTCCACCTGATCTATTTTGTTCGCTTTTTGCATATTTTTTTCCAATAGCACCGGGCGTATATTCAACCAATTCACAGCTTTATCAAGTTCTTTTTCATCGAACGATGATATTGACAAAACAAAATCGAGTTGCCAAACCGAGCCGTTATTGTCCATATTCATACCCTCTTCAAACTGGAACTCGATCCATTTCGTGAATGTTTTAAGGCCGATACCGAGTTTACTTTTGAGACATTCTGGGATTTCCATTTCACATTTTGGGTCTGTCTTTTTTTCACGCCGTTGGGCTAGATAATAATTATGTCTACAATTTTTGCAAACATTAGTATATCCGTCTTTTTGGAATCGATTTTTATCGTATTCCGATATGTTCTTCTCTATTTTACAGCCGCTACAAACTTTTCTTTCCTTCGTTTCTCTGTTCTCTAGCATTGCATATTTATGCGCACGCTCCTTTGCTTTGGTATTATGACACATTTTGCAGCTCGGATAACTTCCGTTCTTTTGTCTTTTATCTTTATGAAATTCATCCAAACTTTTTTCAATCTTACAGCAGCAGCAAACTTTTTTGGTTTTTGTTTCCCTCACTTCAAGCTCCGAGTATTTTTGTCTAAGTTCCTTCGTTTTGATAATGACACACTTTTTACAAGAAGCGAAATAGCCGCTGTTATTACGTTTGTTTTTGTAAAATTCAGTTAAGCTTTTTTCCATTTTGCATCTGGTGCATACAATTGAGTCTGTCATTTTATATTAGGATATTTTTTTTCTTAAGTAGATTTCAATAAATAGTGCCCATATGCTAAAGTATGAATGCCATCCTTCATTATGACTCTTTTATCGTCGTCAGCTGATAGCGCTACTTTGTTTACCTCTTCTGTATAGATATCGTGAAGATGGGACCTAATCACATTCATCTTTCTCGATTGCTCTTTCCTCGTAAACAAGCAGTTCTTATAATCATCGTGGGTTATCGTTTTCTTAACGACATTTTTCTTAACGCCCTTGCATTTTTTATGGTCCACCCCGGCCATCATATATGAATACAACTTGGATCTAAGTCCCACAAATTCTTCTATTTGTTTACCTGAAGCTTCGTCCTTGAACAAACCGATCACTTTCTTGTTCACTCCGGTTTCAATTCCGGATGGGTGGTCCTTTGGATAGTCCGACGTGTCAAACATGCTTCGAACATCGGGGGCTATATCAGCGTAAAAGTCAACGGTCTTAATTTCGTACGCCAAAGAATCCGTATCGGTGAATAACAGTTTAGCTCTATCACCATACTTGGTCTTGATGTAATTATAATGAAAATCATACATCAAAGTTTTACTCAAGTCTAGGATACACATACCGAGATATATCGGCTTGTTATAGACTAACGAAGTCTTTTTCATGTGAATGGCAATTAAATTTTGATCAAAAATAGTTCGACTGCCGTAACTCGTTTTAGCCGCTAGTTTTATGGCTTGCTTCTCGCTTGAAACTAATTTTATATCTACGCGGGACTCTATATTTTCGCAAGTTTTACCAAACACACTGTTGTTCATAAGTTTGAAAAAGTCTTTCTCAAAATCGTTGGTTGCTTTGGTCCTCAGGTTAGTATTTAGGTCGATATATTTTTTCAACCAGGTGCTTTCTTCAAATTTAATTCCTCGATGAATTTTGGTAATCTTCAAACCTAGGCTTTCATACTGCTTCAAATTTTCATAATGGGTTATGTACTTTACTTTGTCATTCAGGTTTGGGATGAGTTTAGGAACCGTTGAAGATTCAGGTGTAATATTCTCAGGGGCAAGAGGGTAGTCGTTGTGAAGATCGTGTAAATCTTTAGGGTATTCCAAGTCCACCTCCAATATACACGGTATCGATCTCCAGTCGTTTAGCTCATCATCAGTCATCCACTGAAACCCATGAGTCGGTAGTTTCTTACACATTGCCCATCCGTACAAGTTGTTGGCGTCCAAATAGGTTATAAATGTTGAAGGTTTGCTATCGTCAAACGTTTGCAAGTACTTATTGTTTGCTTGCCCATAACGATGTGAAATTGTGCTAACACCACCTCTTATCCCATGCTTGACCATTAGTATCATATCGTAATCGCTCAATAATTCTAACTTTACTCCAGTCAACTTTAATGAGGCATCCCATGCTAGTCCGGGTGAAGTGTAATACCAGGCGGGATCTAGGTTGTAGTTCTTCATACAAACGTCTCTAAAGTTTTCGAATACATCCGCTAATAATAGAACATCCGAAAGATTGTACAAGTCATGATATTCTCTGAATGTTTTGAAACCGAATTCGTTCCATACCACCTGTGCGTGGTTGTAGTCTTCGTCACTGATGCCTGAGTCGTTTAGTTTCGAATAGAATGCTGACTTTGGCGGTAGTTCTGTTTCATTCAATTGATCGATGGAACTAACGTGGTCGTACGGATACACCCCTTTTCTCAGCAAGAGATCGAGTCGATTACCGGAGTAGTACTTGCTTATATTTTTACACTGGTCTTTACTTAGGTTCTTCGATAACGCGTCGAGACCCGCTGGCATGAATCTAAAACTATCAATGAACCGTAATTCACGCTTGACCTTTTTCTCTTTCCCTTCTTTGTTAATAAACTTATCAACTACGATCTCTCTGCTAAATGAGATATACTTTTCTTCATTGCAGGGGATGCATTTAATCTGTTCATTATCACCACCTCGTAATTTCTTCACGAATAGATGGCTATCGTAGCCGGTTAGATTATGGAATACTACTGGGAAAAACTTGGGGACTCTATACTTTAGATTACAAATCTTATGAGCGGCACCCCGGAATTTACCAGTCAGGTGACAGTGGTCCCTTACTCGTATGTCATTATCATCATCACCATCAGAGAACTCACCCCCACATATATGGCAAACAGTAGCCGAGTCGTATAGCTCCTTGTCGTCCTTTCCAAATATCATTTTCTCTGGAAATTTAAATCGATTATAAATATCTTTTACTTTCTCAACAAGACTGTCAATAAATATCGGCGCTACATCATCGTCTTCGCTCTTCGCTGTGAATGTTACAGGAGCTTGCGAATATAGGTCATCATCGAAACATTTTATGTGGTAACAAAACGAGCTAGGGGTATGTTTCTGGTATTTATTGGTGTAAGACGTGCTGGGATCGGGTTGGCATGTATCGATCGGTTTAATAAAGGATTCGAAATCCGCATAGATAATAAAAGGTACTCGCATTTTTCGATAATAATTTTTAAAACTCAACATAGTTCCTGGGCTTGGGAGTTCTATTCGTTGAGCGTCATGTTGCGAACAGTACTCGATGTGTTTTTTAAGCGAGTCTTTCGTTCTGTAACCGATTAAACATCTTCTACAATAGTGCATCGAATTTACAGATTTTTCTGTTCGTGCCGCCATCAATCTATTAAAGTTTTTGATCCAACAGTAATGCTTCTTTTCATCGTCGGAAATAAGCAGTAGATCTACACAGGTATCACTTTCATGTTTCGATATGTATAATGGGTATACGCTCTTTTCAAAGCCGAATACGCTAACGCTAATGTTATTACAGCGCTCAAATTTATTTATAATATTAGCATCAGCAGCAACTGGGAACACGATACCGCTCCAATCGAGTTTCTTAGATTGTTCTATCAGGTCTTTAGTGATTCTTTCAGGGTGTTCATCAACTGGATTCAACGCTCTAGTAATACACCATTTGAAACATTCGTCGTCATCATTTTTCATATTAATAATGGCCTTTTTATTGGCTAAATACTCGGGAAGCTGAATATATGAACTACCTTTCAATGGCTTGTATACCACTGTATCGATATCTAATTTCAAAACGGCTCTGAATCTCCAATTGCTACCCCGCATCTGATAACTCGCCATGCTCTCCTTAATTTTATCCACTGCGTTGGTATATATTTCCTTCACATCGGTTGCTTCTAAAATAATATCAGTCTTTGATTTGAAATTAGGCTCAGCCGTTGCTATTTCGCCGGATTTTATGTCTACTTTCTCCATTACACACATGAGATTGAGTTGAACTTTTACCCCTCGATTTTTCGCTAACAGCCTAGCTACCTGCGATCTTACAGCCTTGAGAAAAGATTCAACATCGACCCTGTTGTTACCCTCGATCGTGTATCTTTTTGTAAACCCTTTGATGGCCGTCGCAGTCTCTTGAAGTTTGAACCTATGAACGGGTGGTTTGATTTGAGGCGGTAACTGACTAATCTCACTATCCAACCAATCCGAAAAAGTAGCTTTATTTTTCCCCACAAATTTCCAAATAGTAGACACGTGTGCTGTAAGTTCCTCTTTTCTTAATCTTGAGTATCCTCGTGTGCCTCTCTGTTTCGCAATTTGTCGCAATTCTCGTACAGTCCCCGGAGTACGCGTTGGAGCTTTGATGTCTGGTGCCCTAGCGCCTAGTCGATCTCCCCGCTTTATGAGTGTGATGAGATCCGCTTTTCGCAGTCTTGAGTATCCTTTTTGTCCTCTCTGTTTTGGAATTTGTCGCAATTCTTTCAGATTATACGCTGTGTAGTTCATTTTATATTGGGATTTCTTGTCTTTAAGTCGAGTTGTGCAGTCCATTTTTTTTGTTATTTTATATACACAAGAGAAAAAAATATTTTGATCGAGTGACTCATCGAAACCATAGTTATTTCCCGACCACCCTATGACTCATCATCGAAACTACTGGAAATTCCCCGCATGATGAGTCATAGGCGCGTGATGGGGTGGTTATGGGGTGGCTGATTTTTGAACCATGGTTATGGGTTGATATATTTTTTGATGAGTCGGCATATTTTTTGAACCATGGTTATGGGTCGATATATTTTTGAACCATGGTTATGGGTCGATATATTTTTGAACCATGGTTATGGGTCGATATATTTTTGAACCATGGTTATGGGTTGATATATTTTTGAACCATGGTTATGGGTGGTTTGGAAAAGTTTAACCATGATTGTGGTCAAATGTCCCAGAATAGTCTTAATCTATCTACTTTCTTATGAAATAATTAAGATTATGATTGCGAATGTGTGAAATGAATATGGACTGGTATTGGGAAACGATCTGCAATATTGTAATGCATTCTGTGCCACATAATAATGTTAAAAATCTAGCCGCTGGCGCCACCTTTCGAATATTTAAGAACTTTCTCCTATATACAATTCACATTATTCTCAATCAAATATTCAAATATTTAGAGATTTATCTAATTTTCATAAAAAATAAGATGCATTAATTTGGTGCCACCCATATATTACAATTGAGAGAATTCAGGAATTTAAACAGATCTATGCTTTCAATATAATTATGTAATGCTAGCTCGACTCTTTAATTATATGGGTCACAAAGATTAGAAGATGAGAATTGGTTCTTGAAGAAATATAAATTTTCTACACTTAGTGCGGCTTCTGAGAGTGCGGCACTGAGCTTGGAGACCAATGTAGGCCAATTGTTACTTCCGGTACGCTGGGAGCCACGGTAAGCACTTCGTGTTGTTCCAGGAGCTTGGCCACATTCAATCAATCAGTCAATCAAATGTTTTATTTGCAACCGATGTATGCATGACAGGCTTACACATCTTGAACATTGGTTACAAAATGGGAGGCCCTAAAGGGATAAAATAATCCCGCTGTCTAGGGACACCAACTAATATATTGAGTTGACGATGGGAGGTGGCCATGACGAAATCTTGCAAAAAATCAACACAGTGATTATCAAAACTGTCAAGACACAATCAAGCAACTTATGCTAAGAGACGGAGGAGGAGAAAACACACAAAATAAATGTAAACTGAAAGCTCAACGTTGTTGAGACATAAACAATTATGAAAAAGAAAAAAATAACAAAAGCTTAACCACAGAACAGAGACCTACTGCAATGCATAGGGCCTACAATGAGCGAACAGCGCTCTACCTTTATTAGGTACCTTCTATGAGAAAGGCGCTAAATTTCTTCTTAAAAGCCCAAACACTAGGGCACAATCGTATATCCCTTGGAATGTTGTCCCAAGTGGTGACCCCAGTAGATTTAATAGAAAAAAGCGAGTGTTAGTGCGAGCATAAGTACGGCGATACGAGAAAGAGTATCTTGTAAAATGAGAACGAACCTGGGATGAGAGCTGAAAATAATTTTTGTATAAGGATGGCAGGAGGCTTCGGTCAAACCGGTACATAAATTCTCCTATATGGAAAGTTCTTATCTGGTCGAGTTTTAAAATTTTAAGATTGAAGAATAAGCGGGCAGTGTGAGAGCCATATGGAGCTCCCACAATAAGACGAACAGCTTTTTTTGCAAAATATAAACTCTGTGTAATCTTGAGAGTTGAGACATAAGTAGAAGACCACACCATGTTAATATAAGAGAGATATGGATGTACTAAAGAATAGTCTAGTTTAATCCTAATACTAGATGGTAAGATGTAAGCAGTTCGAGCCATTACTCCGATATTTTTTGCTATTTTTGAAGCGATATGAGCAATATGATTATTCCATGTTAAATGGCTATCAACGTAGACTCCTAGAAATTTAGTAGATTTTACAGAAGTGAGAGATATGCCGTTAATTTGTAATTTGAATTCTTCAACTGGGATTTTTTCCTATGTGATTTAAACAGGATGTAGTTAATTTTTTCCAAGTTTGATGACAATCTATTAGCTTTAAACCAATCGGCAACGAGTTCCAGTTCCACGTTTATAATTTGAAATAGCGTAGGCCTATATATGCAAGAGTGTGAATAAAACACGTTCGTTAGTGTGGTTCACAGATACATGGTCAGTGGCGGCGCCAGCTGTAAAATTTCGGCAGGTCACGTCAGGGTCATGGAAGATATTTGGCAGGTCGAAGAAAGTGATGATTGAATTTGAAGTCCTAGGGCGTGCGGGCCCATGGCAGCAATAAGCGATGAGCAGGTTCCCCAGAAAAAGTTGCTTTGAGCTTATTTCCTGCCAATACGGTATTGGCAATAGGCCTAGGCCTATCATGTGTTGGTCTACAAAAATATAGCATATTCGAAATAAAACTATGTTAGGCTCTTAACACGAAGGCTACTAGCATTTGCTGCGAAAGCAATAGACCCTAATAATTAGGCTATTGTGTTTCAATTTGTTGTCTGAATAGGCTACCTAGGTTAGCCTAGCTTATCTGGCATCTCTTTTGAACTCGATATAGGCTAGGACCTACATAGATGGATTGAAACGACAGACAACCCCTCCTATACTAGATGCCCGGGAAACTGCGAAGCAACGACTGAGTGGGTTCGTCGGTTGGCGATTTAGAAATGTCCGGTGGACCAAATAACGTCCGCAGTATCTTTCGAAGGCATTCCAAGAACATCATCCACATAGCCTAATTGTCTCTCAAGTCTTCTGCGTTTTCAACATTTACACAACAATCATCGTTTTACATCAAGTAGGCCTACATCTTGTTCGCTAACACAATCTCCAAAAACTCCACCCATTTCAGCATCAGTCACACGTTCTGCTTAATCCACTTTACGCCCAATTTATTTCCAAGGAAATTCTCAATGTTGCAGCGTCTCATTGTTATTCATATATCTATTTCTGTTTATATTTTATATATATATATATATATATATATATTATGTAATAGTTTAAAAATCAGTGATGCTAGTTTCGCGAAGTAACGGACGACCGACTATTGTTTCTTTCTAGTTTTCTACAAATCTCTGACGTAACGGCGGCAATCCGGAAAAAAATAATTTTAATGTTTAAAACATAGACTTATATTGACCTATTAGATAAGAGCAGACGTAAAAGTCAGCTAGATCTGATAATTGCACTACAACAATAGTGAACTTGTGGGTGATGAAAATTTTGATTTTTCATTTCAGACTCTTAAATATAATGTAAAGAAGATCTTAAAAATTCCTAAGTTTTTTTGGCAGGTCATTAGGCAGATCGGGAGCAAAATAGGCAGGTCAAATGACCTGCCGCGACCTGCCGTAGCGCCGCCACTGTACATGGTAAAAATAAAGTTCAAGCTAAAAACCAAGACAACCTCCCCGTTTGTTAGACCTATCAATAGTATTATTGAGACCAAATTTTAGCTTCCTATTCCAACTGGAAGGCGGTGCTCAACGACTGTGTTACTTTGCATGGTCCAATGCATAGACGTTAATGTAGAAATACATGTGTCTAGCATATATTCCCCTACAATTGAGTCTTATTTCGAAACAAATCAAACATTACTGTAACATGACAATTTGTGTGATACTTAAAGAGTTGGTCAGCTTGAAATCGAAAATTTCAGTAGGTTTAATAATATGAAAAGTGTCAACAAATTTCAAAAAACATAATTAAATCCACAAATGTCTATAATTGTTCTCATTTTATGACTCCAACACCCGATGCAGTCTTATACTCAAGAAGGCTTTGCAGTTTGCAAGCACGGTGTCAACAGCAGATTTCTTGATTGATTGAGTGAGGGCAACTTTCCTATTTGTCTTGACCACTCGGAGAAAACACAGTTTTTTTCTTCAGCAGCGATGAGTCAGTTTATTTCCTCGAACAACTTTACACTTTTCTCAGCCGTGTTGTCGACCACTCTTAATTGCTGACTTCAGTCTCTGCCCTGCTGATAATCCTCATTCTCAATCTATTGCTCTGGTGTAAGTGCAAAAAGAGAATCACCAAACTTCAGGTGTGGCAGTAGTGTCAGTGTTCACTGGGTTACAAAGTCGCTCAGGCAATCCCTCTCCTTCAGCTCCACATCACTACCCCTCAACATCCTTTCACCCAGGATTTACAGTCATTCCGTAAAATATCTTCACCTTATCTGTTACAGTAGCATGCAGTTGGCAACATAACAGTGTCAGACCTTAAGCCTCATCTGAAAGGTACAATGTACTAGTGATTTTCTAGGATATTCATGGCTTCAACGCTGATCTCCTATAGATAGCAGTCGCCTGAATCATATTTCCTAGATGAATCAAAATTAACAGATCTTGTCCTGGAGTTTCAGCAGCAAGAGGAGGTTTTGCCCATGCCAAATCCCAAAAATTGATGAATCTGAGTTTCTTCCTACTTTCTTAGATTGAATACGTCACGTTGATTGCTAAATCGGTATGTTTTGATGGCATACAGTAACCTGGCCATTCAACGTGTATGGTAAATCGGGCTCTCCAGTTTCTTATTGAGGGCTGACTTACAAGGACAACCATTGACACCTCAATGATTTCTTGGTAGTCATCTCTTAAACTGACTTTATTTTCAGCAGACTACTTGAGAAAACCGAATGCTCTCTCATGGGAGACTTCTGTAATGGATACGACTTATAGAACTCGGATGTTGTCACGTGTCACACCATCCCACACATTCTTAAATCTATTAAATATTGGATTATATTTTGAACTAGATGGACCACAACACAAAATGGAGATTTTCCCTAAAATCAACTCCATCCCAATGACGACAGCAGGCCAGCCGCAGAAACGTGTTACCTATTGTGTCTTCTTGAAAAACGTATACTCCTCTAAAACACCCAGTGTTGACATGTGTTGTATCAAAGACCAAGGCTTGTACATTATCAGTGAGTCTTCATATTAAGTTCAGAAGATAATGAAAGACTTTGGATTTAAAGTATATCCTGCATAGAGGGAAAGTTGGGCACAATAAAGAGTTTATCCACACCATCACCTGAAACTAGCACTGACAGGCGGTCAACATATCCAGTGTGCTGCAAGTGGGTACAGATTCAGATCTTACAGCTTCAGCATGCTCCATCCTGGTCATCGTAAGCACTCCATGTGAATGGTATTCCGTGAAAGTGACAGGACAAAAGATCGCACACAAGCACTGCTGCGCAGTGATTGACACCAACAATCTCAATGCTTCATGATCAGATCAGCGTATAATATGTCATTGCTATCAAGTACATTTGTCAATTGATGGCTAAACAGCAGTCTAGTCTTGACTGCGATAAGTATAATAGCACAACAGAAATTATTTCAAGGTCATCTACACGACAATGGTTGAGGTTTTTGATCAAGCTACAATGAATTAAGATTTGTGACACAGGGGCTCAAAACCCGTCACATGTCGGATTTTGACCTTTTGATTTAGTCATATGCTACAATTACCATGCTCTAAAATGCTTTTAACACAATGAAATTATCTTTTTTCTAACAAAAGTTGTGCTCGTTTGATTCTTTCATTAGTTTATAGTGAAAAAATTAAATAAAAAGTTACTGAATATTCGTGTTATCCAAGTCTACTGAATCCACTAAGTTATTATTCTGAAATTTGTATGGGCATTAGAGGCATATATTCTGAATCAGATAACCCAAACGGCATCAAAATCGGTTCACTACTTCGCAAATTAGGGCGAATTCACAGGCGTATACTGAATTGAAGAATAAACTGCATTCTTTACCCCTCTCGCCTATTTCGGCGTCTAGCGCAATATCTAGGAAGCGACAAACGACGGGTTTCGAGCCCCTGCGTCACATTTCTATCCAATACAACTATATGGTAATATTTCTATGTCGTTGAGCACCACCTTCCAGTTGGACTAGGAAGTTGAAATTTGGTGTCAATAATACTATTGACAGGTCTAACAAATCGAGAGGTTGTCTTGGTATCTAGCTTAAATTTTAATTTTTTGAACCACCCTGACGTTCGTATCATCTGCAAAAAGGATGAAGAACAAACGGTTGGAGACGTTCGGTAGATAGTTGATATAGAGGTGGAACAACAGGGGTCCTAGATTGGATCCCTGTGGGACACGATATAGGATCCTTTTTTAAAGTGGAACGTTTGCCGTTATTTGCTCACGTCCATCCAAATAACTGGCAAACCAACTGAGTTGTAAACCACGTATACCATAAGTTTCTAATTTATGTAGTAGGATTTTATGATTTACAGTGTCAAATGCTTTCGCCAAGTCAAAAAAATGCCCAAGAAGAATTCATTATTATCTATTGCATTAGAGATTCTATCTTGCATAGATAACAGGGACATATATGGGGAGTGACCAGGTTGAAACCAGTGCTGCGACGGGAAAAGTATGTCGGTTTTTGTAACAAATTCATATAGTCTACTATACATTGTTTTCTCAAACATTTTAGAAAAGTAAGGAAGGATAGAAATCGGACGATAGTTGGTCAAGTTGTCTCTTTCGCCTTTTTTATAGATAGGAATGACCTTTGCAATTTTTAATGGGTGCGGGAAGATGCCTGTACTGCCGTGCTATATAAGCAAAAAGACAGTAACTCAATTTTTTCCGTTTTGGAGTTAGCACTTGTTTTCACATCCTGACAACATATTCTATCATATATAGAAGCAAGGAAATGGTATCTGTCCGGAAACATGGAAAAAAACGGAAACGAAATTAACAGTAACTCAATTGAGGTATCATGGTGCTAAGCAAAAACGCAGTAACTAGAGTTACTGTCTTCTTGCTTAGTATTCCATGTATTTTGATGGCCGACCGACCTACAGATATTTCAATATCACAGCTTCCAATTCACTTAGAATCATCATATTGGTGTTAAAACCAACACATTCAAGGTCAAGGATTCCAATGGAACCATCGAAAATTCCCCATGGCCTCAATAGCGGCCATTTTCCAAAATGGCCGACCAAAAAAGATAGATTTGTCGATATCTCGGCTTTGAGTTTACTTGGAATTACCATCTTGGTGTCAAAACATACACATTAAGGGTCAAGGATTGCAATGGAGCAATCAAATATTTGCCATGACCTTAATAGCGGCCATTTTCCAAAATGGCCGACCTAAAACGAAGGATTTGTCAATATGTCGGTTTTCCGCTCACTTGGAATCGCCATCTTAATGTCCAAGCATACGCATTTAAGAGCAAAGATTCCAATAGGACTATAACAAAGTTCCTCATGGTGTCAATGGCAGCCATTTTCCAAAATGGCGACCACAATAGGAATATATTAATATCTTAGCCTCCAAATCGCTTATAGTCATTATAATGGTGTATAAACATTTGCATTTTAGTGCAATGGATCTATTCCAGCAATGGGGCCTTCGCAAATTTCCCATCGTTTCAATGGCAGCCATTTTACAAAATGGCCGACCCAGAGATACGAATTCACTCCAAGTTTACGCAATCTTTCGCCATAACTTAAGAGCTTCTGGCGCTTTGGAATACTTACTCTTGATATGTATGTTTAGACACGAATATTACGATTCTAAGTAGACTGAAAGATCTGATGTTGAAAATTTGGTATTTTGGTCGGCCATTTTGAAAAATGGCCGACGTTGAGGCCATGGGGAAAATCTGCCATGACTCTATTGAAGCCCTTGCCCCCACATTTGGATATTTAGACAACAAGATGGCAATTCTAAGTGAATTAAATGCTGATAAATTTAAAAAAATGCAGTTTGGATGACTATTTTGGAAAATGGCCGCCATTGGGGTCATAGAAAGTTTTAGATGGTCGTATTGGAACCCTTGCCCCTACAAATGTATGTTTAGACACTAAGATGACGATTCTAAGTGAATTAAATGCTGAGATATTGAAAAAAACAATTCTGGTCGGCCATTTTGAAAATGGCCGCCATTGAAGTCAAAGGAAGTTTTGGATGGTCCCATTGGAATCCTTGCCCCTACCAATGTATGTTCAGGGACCAAGATGACGATTCTAAGTGAACTAAATGCTGAGATATTGGGGGAAAAACATTCTGGCCGGCCATTTTGAAAAATGGCCGCCACTGAGGTCATAACAAAGTTTTAGATTGCCCCAATGGAATCCTTACCCCCACAAATGTATGTTTAGGCACCAAGATGACGATTCTAAGTGAAATAGAAGCTGAGATATTTAAAAATATGTAGATTGGCCAGCCATTTTGAAAAATGGCTGCGATTGGGGCCAGATCGCAAGTCTGCGATGGCCCTATTGACAAGTCTTTTTCTTATGACTTGTTCGTGGTATGTGCCAAATTTTATGCAAAGTGAACATATTCTCACAGGTCTGCAGCACTATAATGAAGACTTACTGCTTTCTTGTTTGGCATCAAGCCGATATTCAATGCTTCGATACTAATCAAAAAGACAGTAACTCATTTTTATACAATTTACTAGCTGAATTACCCGGCGTTGCCCGGGAAATATAAGTTTTGTCCCCAGCCACGCCTGACCCCGTTCCGACTTCAGCATTCTGACCACGTCTTCCATCGACCCCCGCGTTAAGGAGAAGTAACGAACCTCTCCGCTAGGTGTACAGGTCCGGTCGATAATTGAAGAGCAAAAACCCGTTATGTCCACGCGACACTGAGAAAAACGACTTTTTATGAAAAGATACTACCATTCAGCGCAACGTGCTTTTTTCATAAATTGTTCTTTGCCACTTAGATAAAGAAAGTTTTTTAAATCTACGCTTTTTTATTCGGATTATTTGCAGTTATATTCGCATTATTTACGTCCACAACATTTTTGCTGCGCGGTTTGGCGAGATGTGACGTTAAGATTTGAGCTCAAAATAATGACGTCATGAGTTTAGTGAACATAATTATGCCGTGTCTAATATATGGTTTTTATAACAGCGAAATTTAAAATATGGAAAGATTTTTGAATTGCGATCTTTATGATTTTCTCGTGTGGATCAGAAGAAAAAAGCCGAGAATAATCCTCGCAAATATTTTCGATAGAAGTAAATATCACGTGACCTCAAACCGTCATGCCATTGGCTGCAGTTCTCTGGTAGGCAATGGAGGCCTTATGGAGGCGATCAATGGGAATGGATTTTGAATCGCTTATCGCGTGCAAGTTTAAATGTTGACATCTCGGAACTTATAAAGTGAATTGGCAGCCGAAAATAGTGGCGTTTAACTCCAAATGTGGGTAAGAATCGATTGCAAAATTTTTTTTAAACGAATCGCTGTAATTTCCGAGTAGGCCTCCGGGCAAAATTGGTGCATCCCACACACAGAAGGACAAACTTTCTGTTTTATAATTTAAGATAATCAAATATCACTAAAAACGAGTTTATTTAATGAATTCACGAGTTTAGATATGATTGTTTGCAAAAATTCAGAAAGATTGAAGTATTATTTCTGGTTGGATTAAACCGATTTCTTCTTTGTCGTTTTACGCGGAATCGACTTTTTTGAGTTACTGTCTTTTTGCTTAGCACGGCAGTGTAGTGAAGGAGCAGTTAATCAGTTCTACCAAAGGTTGGGCAATGCAATCAATAATATTGATTGGACGAAAAATATTACTGGATAACGGTGATGTTAATGGAACGTACAATGCATTCATTACACAGTATAAAAGTGTTTATGACAAATCCTTTCCAGTAAGTGCAAGGAAGATTGACTATATTATGGTGTCCCACAGGAATCCAATCTAGGACCCCTTATCGCGGGTCCTAATAATAGGCTATTAGGACCCGCGATACACGGATCAATGTCGCCCATACCCTTACTGTGTGTAGTACGTATCCATGGACTGACTTAGGTTCAAAATCTTACTAGAGGAAGTTGCGATTAAACCAAAGGACCTCAATGGAGGGGGCTTCATATATTTCATAGACGAATCAAAGGAGTCGGGTATTTTGTCGTCTAAAACGTGGGCAATGCTCACAAAATAATTATTTAGTTTATTAGCTATGGCTTCAGCATCCTCAATCTTAGCACCGTTGATATTTAGCGATTCTATGGTTGTAGGCAATCGCGTGGTCCCATATTAGTTATCGACCTTATTATTTAGGCTCCAAGGTTTTTAAGAACGCCTTTATACTTGTCAACTTCAGTGGCATAATTGTATTTTTCGGCTTTTATTCTAACTGTTTTAAATTTATTCCGGGACATCACAAATTTATTTCTGTTAACTTCAGTCGGATTTTTTTCAGATATAACTACTCCTTCTTTTTTTTACTAGATTTAAGTAGGCCCCGCGTCATCCAGGGATTTTTTTTTAGTTTGGTTACTTCGAATCTTAAGATTTGTCATAAACACTTTTATACTGTGTAATGAATGCATTGTACGCCCCATTAACATCACCGTTATTACATTGCTCTGTAACGGCAGTCCAGTCCTGTCCAGAAAGTAGTTCAAGAAAGTTTTTCTTATTTTCTTCATTAAAGTTCCTAGATTCCCCAAACGAAGAATTATTAAGCAAGGAGCGTTGGAGGTCAAACTTAACTAAGATTGGCAAATGGTCAGATATAATATTATCAGAGGCAAGGATAGTGGATTCCACTATGTTCATCCATGCATTGGTGAATAGGTTATCTATTAACGAGGCCGAATGAGGCGTTATTCGAGTACGCCTAGTAATGGCTGGCAAAAGGTGATAAGACGTTATACAACCATAGAATGAGCTCGTTGCCTTATGTTCACAAGACTTGAGTAAATCGCCCACTAGCATCACCTTTTTTGTTTTGTTTACAATCTCAGATAATAATTGTTCAAATTCATTAGAGAAATTCTCCAAGCTTTCGACAGGAGGGCGATAGATAGTGCCTATGATGGCTGTTTCTTTATTCAAAGCGACCTGTATAAACAGTCCTTCGTAGGGTTTATGAGCCAGTTTACGTTTACATTTCAGGGATGCATTTTCGGTTCCGCATTTCCGGTGCTCATAATGAAATTAAAATCTAACAAAATTGAGAATGAAAATCATACGAAGCATTAAGTGAATAATGCATGGTCATCAACACTATTGTTCGCTAGGTGGCGCTTTTTGAGCCTTTCTCTAAGGCGGTGGAAGCCAGCGCATGGTTCGCCAGTGTTTCAAAAGTTATTTCTGATGGCCCAGGGGGATTTTCGGTAGTTCTTCTGACGAATCTAAGGGGCGCAGAGCACCCAGGGGTCCGGGAACACATACAGTGACCCTAGGGATTCTTCCGATGGTTCTAGGGTCCCAGATACTCATCACGCATTCCTAGGGGTTCCAGAGCACCTCCAGTGGCCCTATGCGAGCCAGGGGAGGCGGCAAGGGTTTGGTAGCCCTTCCGACGGCTCAAGGGTCCTTCCGGTGGTCCTCGGCTTCCTGAGACCCAACAGGCGGTCCTGGCCCCTGGGCCTGGGACCTGTGGGCGAAGCTAAAAGTGGGAGTCATAACTGTAGTCCTTCTATTTCTCATAGGTATTTTCTTTGCTGAAAGACATGGCTTAGGACTTCCATAAATAATTTCCCTTCCACATTGTTTAAATTTGTTTAACCCATTCCCGGACGAATTGCTCTTTGGGCTATCTATGAAACTGATGGTACCTATGTTAAAAAAACAATACTACAGCAATTATCACACTTAAGCATAATAAAGCATATGTTTTCTGAATCAGCAAACTTAAAGCAATTAAAATGCATATTTCACTGTGAAGAATTTTTTTATTTATATACCGCCCTTATTATGCCAAAATTCAAACCAGTCACCGATAAACATTTTACACAGCATTTGAAGGGCAACAGTCCAATATTGGCAACAAGTAAGCATACTAAACCATATAATTATGCTCTGAACCAGTGGTCTTCTGGATAGTTTAGGCTAATCCAGATTTCACATTGTAAACAATGATTAATTTATATAGCGGTCTTATAATGCCAAATGGTAAAACAGTCAACAATATATATATATTATATATATAATTATATCGACAATGAATTTGAAGGATATAATTCACCAAACCTTTACAAGAAGGCATAATAAAGTAGGCTTTTTTTCTTAATCAGCAGACTTCTGGCTATGAAACAAATATTTCACTGGGAACAAATATTCATTTATATAGCGGCGTTAGGATACCGAAAGGCAAAACAGTCACCGGATAAACATATCGGAACTGCATTTGAAGACAACAGTTCAACAATGGTCACAAAATAATAGGCATAATAAGGCACATATTTTCTGAATCAGTAGACTTCTGGCTATGAAATCCAAATTTCATGTGGACAAAGGTTCCTTTCTAACAAAGGACAAAAAGAGTAGGGTGCCACCTACCCTACATTGGGGGGCGCGGTGGTGTACTGGTGGCGTCGTTGCCTTGAAACCGCAAGGTTCGAGGTTCGAATCCACCTCAAGTCGCCGCGTAGGGACCTTGGGCAAGTCCTTCACTCGCAATTGCTCAGCGCTTCGGCGTGACACTCAGCTGCAGTGTCCGCTCTGCAGTCGGGAGCGCCTCTGAGTAGGAAGAGCTTGAAGGGGCGCTATAACAAGTGCACATACATACATACATACATACATACATACATACATACATACATACATACATACATACATACATACATACATACATACATACATAGTATTACATACATACATACATACATACATACATACATGCATGCATGCATGCATGCATGCATGCATGCATACATACATACATACATACATACATACATACATACATACATACATACATACATACATACATACATACATACATACATACATACATACATACATACATACATACATACATACATACATACATACATACATACATGCATGCATACATACATACATACATACATACATACTTACATACATACATAACATTCATACATTCATACATGGACTTGGTATAAACATCATCATGCGCAGAGTTACCATGCTCTGCAGTGATGTTGGCTATCAAGTCAAGTCGGCTAACAAGACTAAGACTGTCTGAATGTCCAACTGTCCCAGTAAAGGCAATATCCTGATTTGATAACGCCTGTTGCCAGTTACATTCCTCCTTGTAAAAAAGTTGCTGTCGGTTAGTTTGGTAATTCCCCGACTTCATCACTTGGACGTTGACCATTGCGAAGACGACTTTACTTGGACGTTGACCACACCCATGACCTGTACCATGACAACACCACTGACCACAACTGCTTCTTCCTCTTATACTGCTGGTTGTGGTAGCATCATCAAAAGTTGCAGATGCTGCATAGAAATGCAAAACATTATAGTGAATTAGATCGGATCAATGGAACAGAGAATAATTTGAACATTACAAAATCATGTTCCTACATGTATCACAAACAATACCAGACTTACAGCCTTTTGAAGCAATTGGCCGCCATTTTGGCCGCCATTTTGTTTTGTCTTGCAACCGCTAACGGTCAAGCTTGCTAACCACGAATTTCGTTTTCAGGAGGGTCAAATTAGCCTAGAAATGATGCTAGCAAATTGTTACAAGATTTGTTTCGAACAGTGTCATTGCCAAATTCCAAGCTTGGTCCAATTGGCGGCCATCTTTTTTCCCGCCAAAATTAGACCACTTGCCGTGGTCCGATTTCTTGCAACTTTTAGTATGTTCATCATCAGACCTAAGACACCCGAAAATCATCATAAAACGCTTTCTTACAATTTCTTTGGGGTCATTTCGTAGATTGACTCGACTATATACATGTACATTTTTTTTGGCTATAAACCCAAACAAGTCTGAGGCAATTTTGTTCGGGTCACGACAACGCTTTCGTTCTTTTCCTTCACTTTCCAGCATCGACCTCGCAGGCTCCGCAGTACCGTTATCCGATTCTGTTAAAACTCTTGGGGTTACCCTGGACAGTATGCTTACTTTTCGGATGCATGTAACTAACCTTTGTAGATCTTGCTTTTATCACATCAGGGCAATACGCCACATTAGGTCGGCTCTGACTAAGGATATGTCGAAGACTTTAGCTTGCGCCCTTGTCTCCTCTAGCCTTGATTATGCTAATGCGATTTTTGTTGGCATTTCAGACTATGAGCTACATAGGCTGCAACGCATCCAAAATTCTTTAGCTCGGGTTGTGCTGCGTGTCCCACTACGATCAAGTTCCTCAGTTTTACTTCATCAGCTGCATTGGCTTCCTGTCGAGTTTAGGATTAAATTTAAATTGGCCTGTTTAACCTACAAATCCCTCTCTACCTGAACACCTCCCTACCTTCAGTCACTGCTTACTCCTTATATTCCTCCTCGTTGCCTCCGATCATCAAACATGGGTCTTTTAGCTGAACCTCGATGCAGAACTGTTATGGGCTCGCGTGCATTCCATGCCTCTGCTCCCAAAGAATGGAATCTACTTCCACTCTTTCTTCGTTACTCAAATTCACTCCCTACCTTCAAAAAACGGCTCAAAACTCACTATTTCTCTTTGGCTTTCAAGCACATGGACCTTTAACTGCATCTTCCTCTGGCGGCTAACTATCCGCGCCTCAGTTTCACACTTTGGTGTGACCTTGCGCGCGTAATAAATGTATGTAATAATAAAAAAATAATAATAATAGGATATATTTCAGATCAGCCTTTAGAAGCAGCAGGCCGCCATTTTGATCGCCATCTTGTTATGCCATGAAACCGCTAAACATCAAGCTTTCTAACCACGATTTTCGTTCTCACGATGGTCAAATTAGTCTAGAAATGCATGTTAGCAAAATGTTACATGATTTCCTTCCAACAATGTCATTTCCGGATTCCAATCCTGGTTCAATTGGCGGCCATCTTTTTCCCCGACAAAATTAGACCACTTGCAGTGGTCCGATATCAGGCAACTTTTAGTATGTTCATCATCATACCTAAGACACCAAAAAATCATCATAAAACGCTTTCTTGCAATTTTTTTTTGGGGGGTCATTTCTTAGATTGACCTAGTGGCGTAGACAAGGGAGTGGTTCGGGGGTTAAACCCCATTGGTCTATGAAAAAAGTTTTTTAAGGTTATTTATCCACTTAAATAAGAAAAACAATTGCTTGTAGTAACAATTGTTTTTCTCACTTTATTCCCTTTGTTACTTTATTCCATTTTTATTTACTGTAATACTGTTGGGTTGGTGTCAGAAGGGGCATCCGGCCAGGCCAAATAAACCCAACCCCCATCATAAATTCCTGGCCACGCCACTGGATTGGCCCGACTAAGAGCTTAAATAGGGTTGGGTCCTGATTTCCAGGATGCAATTGGTTCCATTTATAGGCCTCAATTTGTTTAGATTTAAGCATACAGATTATGAAATGAAGCAGACGATTAGATATTTAGGTCAAACTAACTGCAGGTTCTATAATTAGTCTTACAATTCAGAATTTTGAACATCAAGAGTGAAACCATAAGAGTGAACGTTACTGCTGAATGTGATCGAATAACCTTATAAGTACCAATTAAAGCGTTTATAATTATGAATGCCAGTTATGGTATTACATAACCTAATAGAAAGGCATTCGCTAATGAAACAGTGTTACCCTGTTACAATTGCTCGTCAATAGAGCCTATAACGCTTCCTTATTCCATTATATGCAAAACTATTGCATCTATTTATTAAAGCACTTTATAAATCTTAGTAGTTAGCCTATTAATGGATGCGAAGGTTGCATTTAGTTATTTAGCCTATAAGATTATTAATCTTGTCCAGGGGCTTCTATCCCCCCTAAGCAGCCGGGCGCAATCCATTTTCTCCCCCCCTTTTCTGGACCGGCCTTCCTCTATGTATGCAATATAATGCAATCTAGCGCATGCCCTCCTCTAGTGTGGGAATGAAGGTTTGTTTGGAGAGGGACAAACGAGCATCCAGCAGACGATCGCCGAAGCATGTGTAGCGCTGAGAAGGGACCTGGTATGGGGAGGGATTGTGCTCCTCCCCATAAGAAATTTTTGCGATTTCCGCATTGCAATTTCAGCATTTTAAGCTGTCCTCTTAGCAAAATTACCCTACTGTTTCAGTGGAGGAATTGCTGCCAAAATTGGGCAGCCATATGTTTTTCGCCTCTGATCAGTGTGCACTTGAGAGTCGTTACATAAATTTTTAGAGCACAATGCAATACAATAAATACCTAGGTCCTACACTGGAAGCCCACGTAATAATGATGTTGCTTTACTAAGTGTTCAAGGACCAAATTTGACGTCTGAAATTTTAAAGATAACATTGGTGAGAAGCATAGTTGTGCAAAATAGTAGTTGTATTAACATTATTTTTGTCAATTACAATATGATCGTATTATTTATTAAAATAGTAAAAACATAATTATAATCACGTAATATACATTTTTATAGTATATTATATATGTTATGATAGCATGCAGTTCATATAGTTCAAAAATGCAGATAGTAGTCTAACTAAAAACTCTTAAGTGTATAAAGTGTATACATTTTGCTAAAAACTATTAGGCCTACCATTTTGTCCAAATTTATATGGAGGGGAAGTATTTTCTGGGGGGATCTTCCTTTACTATCTTTCTTTAGTGATGCCTAGATTGAACGCTGCTCTCCGTGTCTGACCTTCCCCCCCAGCCGACGTAAATTTTGGCTGTCTTCTGATTTCCCCTTGTATTTTTCACTGGGCGCAAGCTGCGCCCGCCATGTATAGGGATAGAAGCCCCTGATCTTGTCAACGACACTCCGCAGTAATCTGTAAACAAAACGAGTTCAGTGACGTCACTGGCTATGAATATTCGTCATATGAATTCAGCCAATGAGATGGCGCATTTATGGCTGGCGAGTGGCAATGCCATGAAACCGGGTAGGGAATGCCTATATGCGACCAGGTCCCTCCCGAGGTGTGTGTTACGTCATTTACGGACGGTCTTCAATGAACCACCAATACGCAATCGCCGCTGGCGTCGCATCATAAAAATTATGGTTGAGATCCCTGTTTTCACATAATGTTAGTAATGCGACTTTTAGAAATGCCTTGACATCAAGCTTATAATTATTACTAGCTGTACCCGGCCACGCGTTGCTGTGGCTGAAAAGACCGTCCAAACCTCTCTCCCTACTTCCCTTCCGCGGCCTCCCTCCCTCCCTTACCCTGCTTCCCTCCCTCCCTCCGTTCCTCTGTCCCTCCCTACCTCCATTCCCCCTCCCTCTCTCCTTCCCTCGTCCATCCCTCCCCTCCTCCTTCCCCTCCCTCCCGTTTCTTTCCCTCCCCTCCGTCCCTCTCCTCCTCCGTCCCTCCCCTCCCTCCATCCCGTCCGCTCCCTCCCCTCCCCTTCCTCCCGCTCCCTCCCGCTCCCTTCCTTCCATACGGCCGCATTCAAATGCAAATAAATTGAATTCGCTGAAATCGAATGCAGTGTTGTGTTTTTTCGAGAAAAGCATAAAAAATTAATTATAAAAACCCGTCCACTCGAACGTTGTGTGAAAATTGTCAATCTAGCCTTTTCTAGCCTTTTTTCGACCGGATCTGACCTTTTTCAAAATTCAGAGTGGCATACCTGTACGTTATAAATACACGGGCCAAAATGGCGGGGTATGCGTTAAAGTTGAAATGTATAAACGTGTCAAGTGGAGGAGAAAGTTGTGTTTTTTGGTCTAAAAGATTTGATTCTTTCCAGGAAATCCTTTTACAAACACGATCGTATTCGAACGGTGCGTTTTGCGAACAAATTCACAAGAATCGGTCATGAACTTTCCGAGATATTCGATTAGGAACAAACTTTTTACATTTTTATTTATATAGATTATGCCTAATGATGTCGACTCTGAACCCAGACTTATGCGTAGTGTTTTATACTTAATGTCTTCTTATCAAAAGTTTCGAATTGCTTCTTGTGCTCTTCGATAGCCTACCTGCAAAAGCAGGTTCATGATCGGTCGCAATAATGATTGCGAAGTCTGACAATTATACGCTTCACTCCACGCTCCGGTGTGTCGTTTGTTGATGCTCCAGCAAAAGATCTTCCACTTGATCCATGACATGATTGATTTTCGAGAAGCGGATAAGGCAGTGGTCGACACTGCTTAAGGTAAAAAAAATCAAACAATTTACAATTTTGGGAATATGCAGAGCTACGATCAACCAGCTTGCTAACAATGCTAAATTGTAGATTTTCAGCCAGATATTATCTTGTACAATGTGTAGTATACGCTTATTTGGAAGCAATAAATAAATAAATACTATAAAAATAAATCAACTGCTACTACCCCCAACACGACAACAACAAGAACAAGAACAACCTCTACTAGCCTACTTCTACTGATGCTGCTCCTTCTGTAGCCGTTGCCGTTGCTACTACTGACGCTGCTACAATCGTTAATCTTATAAGACACGCGGGAGAGTGATAGGGCTGGCTACCTAGGTGGCCTAGATAGCAGTGGAGACAGCGAAGACACGGGACGAAATTTAATTGTCAACGCATATGCTGCTTTAGTCGGAAGGCCGTCTGCATCTGGGCTCCACCATATTTGATATAGATCTATCATATATGTCTGTCTGTCTGTCTGTCTGTGGTGGGGTGAGGTTGGTGGGGTGTGGTGGGGTACGGGTGGTAGGGGAGCGGGCGGTTGGGGAGCCGGCAGTGAGGGTGGGGAAGTAAGGAGGTGGTCAGGAGCGGGGCGAATCCTAAATTTCCCGTGCAACATCGGGTACTCCAGCTAGTATACAAATATTTTATTGCAATGGCAAGATCGATAATTTAATTGTCCACGCATATGATGCTTTAGTGGGAACGTCATCTGCGTCAGGTTCAACCATATTTGAAATATGCCTAGGTCCTAGACCTACCAATATTTTATTGCAACGCCAAGATCGATAAGCTCCACGTTTTACTCGTGATTAATAGCCTAATAGCGAGAAGTTTTGAATGGGTTTAAATCATAGCATCTGTAACTTAGGGAAGATGTTGCGTTAGACGAGGTAAGCCAGCAGCTGTAGGCTATGCGACCGCATAGGATATTCAAACGTAAAGACAGAGATACTTTACCTAAACTAGTCATAACGCACCATTTTGTGACTTCTTTGCGTTGCTGTTCACCCGCCATTGAAGAATGCTGTGAAAATACACTGTTAGTCGGATTCAAGAAGAACATCGTGCTTAGCAACATTTCTGTTTTAAAGGACACGTATTGTCTTCTCTCGTTTCAAGTAGGCTATTCATGAAAGGAAGGCTGCGAATTTATTGAGCAAAAGAAGAAGAATAAAACGACAATGACAACGACAAAGGAACAACTACCAATACCACACCACAGCCACTGCTGTTGCGGGAGGAATGTCCTACCGGGGTTATTGGCGGGTGGGGGCGGTAGTGGTCGGTTGTAAATAAAATGGCACGGATAACGTCCCGAGGGCAATGTCCTAGACCCATTGGGAACGTCTACAGCATTATGGAATGCATAGAATATGATGACATGCAAACACACATTTAGTTGTGGTCTCTCGTGCCTACAATCCCATTATGGGATCGGGCTACTGCCACTAGCTTTGAAAATAAAGTCATAATCCGCAATTCTGGCAAATTCCTATTTGTTAAAACCCCCATTTTGCTAAGCAAAAAATCAGTTATTTTTGCTTAATTATAAATGAGTGTATTAGGCCTATACCAATTTTTTGAGAGTAGCCATTTCATAACTGACGAATTTAAAATATTTGTCCAGAAATGACACCATTAGGTTTACACAAAAAATTTGACAAACTTCTTCAGGTTTAAAGTCATTATCTTGAAGAACAATAGGCCTATGTCAGTTAGTATAAATCAGCTTAAATTGTTTTTAAATTGCTCTTGGTTTATGGAAATATAATCAGTTTTTTTTATCATCCCACATGTGGGATTGTAGGCACTAATGGATTAAGATCATTGACTAGAGTGTATGATCTGATTTAGGCCTAATAATCGAATCATGTATTTTGAGTGTTCCTAGGTTAACAATAGTTGGTCTATCAGACTATCGGTGGGTATTAGTGGCAGATGCCACTCCGCATTACAACTGCTCATACTTCGGATTTTCTAGCTTCAGCTGGTTTAAGCTGACAGTTCAAAAAGAGCAAGGATAGATAGTCATGTATGACGTGTTCAGAACAGATATATCAAAATGCGCGTATGTTTGGGTAATTTTGACTTCCAGGCTATTCGCTATTCGTTCGCCCCCCACATTAACATATAAATTTGCCCGTGGCACCATACGGCAGACTACAACGTTTCGTCAGCCGTCAGCAGATCACTGATCACTCACTGGTCGACGTACAACGTTTCAAACGACAGGATGGTCATCGGGCTGTTCCTGTTGGTAGCCATATCGGCAGCCAACTTGAATTCGATTTCAGATGCATCGCCTGCAGGTAATAACTTCTACTGAGAATGAAGGTGAAGAAATCGTCTATTTATGATGATGTTGGAGATTATGAGGCACAGACGCAACCACCCTAAGAGACCCGTGGGACGCGTCCCTCACAACTTTAGAGAAGGCTGAACGGTCTCCCACCACTTTCCAACCGACTCTTGATAAACTTTTCATTTGAGATTGGAATAGTAGCTAAATTTTTGGACATTCGAAATACTAGCCTACGTATCCTATTCAATTACCAGCATTTTCTAAATCACATAAAATTATCTAATTTCAATTGAAAGCATCTATTTGCTTATGCCAATAACCAATCTAACCGATTAGATCGCTGTGCGGCCAGGCCTTTGGCGTTGCCAATAAAATGACTGGAATGTGGAACGGGATCCAAGCGCTCTTCGCACGGATTCAGCCGAATTTCAGTTAATTCAATCCCTTGTTCTTTTCGCTTATTGTTTCTGGCGTATCGACATAATTATAGCCATGCCAGAAGCCATGAACACATGTATCCGTTGGTTTTCAATAGTTTTTTTTAAACTTCCAGCAAAGAAATGTTGACATAGCAACTTCAAATGCTCCCATTGCAATGTGGAAAATCAAAAAAAATTGATGGCGAGGGGCACACTACCCCGATCTTCCCCCAGCTCGGACGCTGGTTTGTTTCCCATAAAAGTCTAGGCTGTATCTCCCCCAGATGAGAGGATTTCACTAAACACTTTTGGAAATTCTATTTCGAAGTCCCATTCTTAATATGTTCAGGCTGTTGTTTGCTTGTTTTCACGGGTGCTTGCCACTCTATAAATTTACCCCTATAGGCCCTATTTTAACCACTACTATTGAATGTTGACAAATGTTTTCGCACCAAGGCACTAATCATAGAACTAACAACGATAAGCAAAGTGAACTGTGAAATTTATCATTAGAAGCATAAGCTACATGAAAGAGATATAATTATGCAATAATTATTCTTAATTTTCTGCTTTATCTTTTTCAAATTCCGGATAAAAACATTTTAAAGGAACCATTGTTTTTTGCCCCTGCACAAATTTCTGTTTCGAATGTAAAAATCATTCTCAGCAACTAGAAGCTTTGCAGCGGTTGTGAACAAACTGCAGGTCCGGATTAAAGCCACTAAACTCAAGTCTATAGAAGAATGCAGTGCAAAATGTTTTATAATTTCACTCCATAACTCCACTCATCTTACTACCATAATCCGACTGCGGCTCATAGCGGAAGGTCAATAGTAGATCTACATCTAAATGTTTATTCTGCGACTGAGAGCAGTGCTCTTCTAAAGCCCATAGTTTCAATATCCTAATAATAATTATTGTGATATAGACCTAGTCAAATTTTCATAAATTGAGGTAGTTTTTGGTACTTTTATTTAAAATTATCGTTAAAAATATGAGGCAAGCAACGACCCAATACTCCATTTGGCAGCATATGCTCAAAATTGCGTTGGATTTGGCGGTACCGCCGCAGACTCGTTGGGTGAGCTTATGACGCTCCCAAATTCTCTAGTCGTAAGAGGCTTCTTGCCTTCGCGCGTTCAACGTTTGCATATGCTAAGACTCAAAATTTCTGCTAGGTTTCCCCATCTTCTAGACGGTCACCCATGTTACGAGGGTGAAGAAAAACAGAAAATTTGGCAATGAATGAGGTTGAGCGACAGTCGAAGCCGCTGGTGATGATAACTTCTATTTTTAAAAAACCCAATGAAAACGAAAAGGATGATGATGATGATGATGATGATGACGACGACGATGATGATGATGACGGTGACGATTATGATGATGATGATAATGATGGTGGTGATGATGGTGATGATGATGACAATGACGATGACGATGGTGATGACGATAATGTAAAACCGCTTACGCTGACGATGCCGTTCAGTCAGGTTACGCCATCTGTTTAAGATAGGAGAAACCTTCTTCTAGATTAGAAATGTATGTCAACTAATTTTTATTTGAATTTTCTGTTAGTTCCCAGTGGCACTTTCTGTTGTGTTGTTTGCCTCGGGTCTGTTGAAAATAAGATCGCCCCTCCCACTCCTGGCTTGGCCGTACCAGAAGCGTTCCAGCACTTAGGGCTTAGGCCATTAGTGTTAAGCTACTGTGCAGCCGATCTGCGTGTCGTGCGAAGCTGGCCGTATTTCGTATAACTTGTATCTGTAATCATTCTGCGTTCTGTCAGTTTGAATGTTAATAGACAAAGATTATTATTTAAAGAGAACTGTGAGCTGAAAATAGCCCTTTTGACGGTCGCACATTTGAAGTCGCCCTTTTGAAAGGATACAAGTCCTCCACAGGCAATTTGTACATTGTAGGTTAATCATTGTTTTATACTGCATCGTATGTGCAATAAATTTTTATTTAGATATTTGTTGATCAAGAAAGACAACTTGTTCTCGGCGACCATTGCAATTGAAATGTTCATTAATCAGTCAGAAATAACAAAGACTGCGTTTTTGTTGTTGAGCACCGCTAAGAACCCACACATGCACAAAAAACACACGCACAAACACACATCTGATGTAAGCTTATATAGGCTACAGCGGCGCCCGCAGGATTTTTTTGGTATGCACAGAAATTTTTGATGGAGGGACGAAGAGGGAAAAAAATTCGTTTTTAGTCATCAACCTAGAATTTCCCAAAAAACATACCTTTTCTATCCGCCGAAAAAACTGATGACCTTTTTTAGTCATCGCGCTGTACGCACTTGCGTACGTGCGTAGGCTACGTCTGCGGGCGCCGCTGATAGGCTACTAATTATTAAAACTTCCCATAAGAAGACGACAGACTCAATTCACTCAAATGTATTTACACAGTCACAAGCCCTCATGAACAGAAACAGAGAGGCACAAACGCCAAAACCTCGTACAAACACACGTAATAATATTACATTTATAGTGCATTTTTTACACGTATAGCCTAATTCTATAACAACACACACCCGCAATATGTGCATTTTTATAACCCTATATAAACAGTATTTTTATAACCCGATATAAACAGTATTTTTATAAACCGGATATAAACAGTATTTTTATAGCCCGATCTAAACAGTATTTTTATAAACCCGATAAAAACAGTATTTTTATAACCCGATATAAACAGTATTTTTATAAACCGGATATAAACAGTATTTTTATAGCCCGATATAAACAGTATTTTTATAAACCCGATAAAAACAGTATTTTTATAACCCGATATAAAAAGTATTTCTATAAACCCGACATAAACAGTATCCAACGACTTGTACTGGTGTTGACATGAGGAGGTGATTTATTTTTGTTACAGAGGGAAGAATTCACGAAGCTGGAAATATTGATGTAGACGCGGTACTCAAAGCCAACATCTTTACCCGCAAGAAAAGGTCTCCAGTATTTGGTGGAGGTGTTCCAAGACCCTATGGCGCTGGCGGAGGATTTGGTGGAGTTGCTCCAAGACCTCCTGGTGTTGACGCAGGATTCGGAGGAGGTATTCCAAGACCCCCTGGTGTTGACGGAGGATTCGGTATAATTGCTCCAAGACCTCCTGGTGTCGACGGAGGATTCGGTATAATTGCTCCAAGACCTCCTGGTGTTGACGCAGGATTCGGAGGAGGTATTCCAAGACCCCCTGGTGTTGACGGTGGATTCGGTATAATTGCTCCAAGACCTCCTGGTGTTGACGGAGGATTCGGTATAATTGCTCCAAGACCTCCTGGTGTTGACGCAGGATTCATAGGAGGTATTCCAAGACCCCCTGGTGTTGGCGGTGGATACGGTGGAGGTGTGGCCGCAGTAGGAAATTTAGCTGGTCAAGTGGCAGGAGGATCAGCCCGCTTGGATGGAGGTTTTGTTTTAGGTGATCGAAAATGCACTTGTGGAGGAGTGCCAGTGATCTTTAACGGTGCTCTATGTCCAAATGGTGGCTGGAGCATTGACCCTGGCTTCAACGGTGGCCAAAGCAGTGTCGGAATAGGAGGAGGAGGATCAGTAGGAGGCGGAATAGGAGGATCAGTTAGTGTTGGTGGCGGAATAGGAGGAGGAGCAGATATTGGTGGTGGTAGACCAGGCAGTGGTGGAATAGGAGGAGGAGGATCAGTTAGTGTTGGTGGTGGAATAGGAGGAGGAGCAGATATTGGTGGTGGTAGACCAGGCAGTGGTGGAATAGGAGGAGAAGGAACAGTAGGTGTCGGTGGTGGAATAGGAGGAGTAGCAGCTATTGGTGGTGGTAGACCAGGCAGTGGTGGAATAGGAGGAGGAGGATCAGTTAGTGTCGGTGGCGGAATAGGAGGAGGAGCAGCTATTGGTGGTGGTAGACCAGGCAGTGGTGGAACAGGAGGAGGAGGAGGAACAGTTAGTGTCGGTGGCGGAATAGGAGGAGGAGCAGCTATTGGTGGTGGTAGACCAGGCAGTGGTGGAATAGGAGGTGGAGGATCAGTTAGTGTTGGTGGCGGAATAGGTGGAGGAGCAGCTATTGGTGGTGGTAGACCAGGCAGTGGTGGAATAGGAGGAGGAGGATCAGTTAGTGTCGGTGGCGGAATAGAAGGAGGAGCAGCTATTGGTGGTGGTAGACCAGGCAGTGGTGGAATAGGAGGAGGAGGATCAGTTAGTGTTGGTGGCGGAATAGGTGGAGGAGCAGATATTGGTGGTGGTAGACCAGGCAGTGGCGGAATAGGAGGAGGATCAGTTAGTGTTGGTGGCGGAATAGGTGGAGGAGCAGCTATTGGTGGTGGTAGACCAGGCAGTGGCGGAATAAGAGGAGGAGGAACAGTAGGTGTCGGTGTTGGAATAGGAGGAGGAGCAGCTATTGGTAGTGGTAGACCAGGCAGTGGAATAGGAGGAGGTGGATCAGTTAGTGTTGGTGGCGGAATAGGTGGAGGAGCAGCTATTGGTGGTGGTAGACCAGGCAGTGGTGGAATAGGAGGAGGAGGATCAGTTAGTGTTGGTGGCGGAATAGGTGGAGGAGCAGCTATTGGTGGTGGTAGACCAGGCAGTGGTGGAATAGGAGGAGGAGGATCAGTTAGTGTTGGTGGCGGAATAGGTGGAGGAGCAGCTATTGGTGGTGGTAGACCAGGCAGTGGTGGAATAGGAGGAGGAGGATCAGTTAGTGTTGGTGGCGGAATAGGTGGAGGAACAGCTATTGGTGGTGGTAGACCAGGCAGTGGTGGAATAGGAGGAGGAGGAACAGTAGGTGTCGGTGTTGGAATAGGAGAAGGAGTAGCTGTTGGTGGTGGTAGACCAGGCAGTGGAATAGGAGGAGGAGGATCAGTTAGTGTTGGTGGCGGAATAGGTGGAGGAGCAGCTATTGGTGGTGGTAGACCAGGCAGTGGTGGAATAGGAGGAGGAGGATCAGTTAGTGTTGGTGGCGGAATAGGAGGAGGAGCAGCTATTGGTGGTGGTAGACCAGGCAGTGGTGGAATAGGAGGAGGAGGATCAGTTAGTGTTGGTGGCGGAATAGGTGGAGGAACAGCTATTGGTGGTGGTAGACCAGGCAGTGGTGGAATAGGAGGAGGAGGAACAGTAGGTGTCGGTGTTGGAATAGAAGGAGGAGCAGCTATTGGTAGTGGTAGACCAGGCAGTGGAATAGGAGGAGGTGGATCAGTTAGTGTTGGTGGCGGAATAGGTGGAGGAGCAGCTATTGGTGGTGGTAGACCAGGCAGTGGTGGAATAGGAGGAGGAGGATCAGTTAGTGTTGGTGGCGGAATAGGAGGAGGAGCAGCTATTGGTGGTGGTAGACCAGGCAGTGGTGGAATAGGAGGAGGAGGAACAGTAGGTGTCGGTGTTGGAATAGGAGGAGGAGCAGCTATTGGTAGTGGTAGACCAGGCAGTGGAATAGGAGGAGGAGGATCAGTTAGTGTTGGTGGCGGAATAGGTGGAGGAGCAGCAATTGGTGGTGGTAGACCAGGCAGTGGTGGAATAGGAGGAGGAGGATCAGTTAGTGTTGGTGGCGGAATAGGTGGAGGAGCAGCTATTGGTGGTGGTAGACCAGGCAGTGGTGGAATAGGAGGAGGAGGATCAGTTAGTGTTGGTGGCGGAATAGGTGGAGGAGCAGCTATTGGTGGTGGTAGACCAGGCAGTGGTGGAACAGGAGGAGGAGGAGGAACAGTTAGTGTTGGTGGTGGAATAGGAGGAGGAGGATCTATGGGGGGCGGTGGTCATGGTAGTGGGGGAATGGGAGGAGGATCTGCAGGTGGCGGTGGACAAGGCAACGGTGGTGGAGGATCGGGCGGTGGCGGAATAATAGGGGGAGGAGGAGGGAGCGGTGGTGCAGGAGGTGGTGGGGTACAAAGCAACGGCGGTGCAGGAGGAAGTGGTGGAAGCGGAGGAGGAAATAATAATAACTGGAGTAACCAGGGAAGTTCTGGAAATGCAGACAACGGAGGAAATTCTGGTAACGAGGGCAATTATGCATATACCTACTCTTGGACTAAAAAATGGTGAAAAGAGGTTCAATGTTTTGGCATTTATGGCGTCGACGAAACCGTTTTTCTCATGTGCAAATATGCATGCTTTTGTCTAATTTATATATTTGAGGGTCTTTGATATTTTCGCGACTTTGCTCTAAATTTTTTGTTCATTTATTACTGCTTTATGCGCTTTGAATTTATGAAGATTCAATTCCTTGCTCTAGAGACAGTATATTTAACAATATAAAAAATCTCACGCTTGTTTAATTTGTCTGCTTTCAACATACAGTCTGTCCATAGGCTATAATTATATTGCAAGTATCTCAAATATGCTCGTTTAAACTACTCTCCCTGCGATTCTTAATGAAACTGATCTGGTTCTTGTCACTTACAACGCAACGTTACGTTTGACTTATCAACATTTTGAAAGGGATAGTCGCGGCTGTTATCCGTTAAAAAATTGTAGGTGACAGCGTAACTATTCTTACTGTATTTTCTGCCAGGGCTGGTGATTATTTGATTGATTAACCCTAATTTGCTCTTCGCAGAATGGACAAAATCAGTTTTGAGTTCCTGGTTGTGTTGTGTGAATCCGTATGATCCAGGAAAAAATTTGGTGGCAGAATGTTGCTCAATGAAAACAGGTCTACCTTCTGAATTTGACAGTGTGCTCATAATCATGTGTTCCCATAATGGCTATATACTATATATGCCTAGTTGTAATGTGTTTTGCTGTGCTTTATCGTCAAACTGTACGTATAAGGCACGGCCTGGAAAATCTGCAACAGTCTTCACGGATCGGTTGCACGATGCAGAGAACTATTCGCGTAATAGTTGTAACAAATGTGCAACATGAACTTTTCGAAGCACGCGCTTTGCAACAGATATCAATTTTAGATTATGTTAAATGCGAGGCTGGATTTCCAGTGGAGTAGAGCTGCGTTTAAATTATGTAGCAGCAATTTCCGATGAATTTAATATTCTTTCTCATTGCATGCAGAAAATAATATCACCGTGTAAGGTTCTGATATTTTGTTTTAAACTAAATAGATGTGCAAAACTTGTGCTTGACTCTAACTTTAAAAGTTGTATCTCTAACGCAATATCGTTGTTTCAACTGCAAATATCCTCATTTGTTTCCTAACAGGTCTGATATGGAGCAAATGAAATGTGTTGCTGCTCATGTTTCTGGACTTTTTATATTGTTGGCCTATGTCGGCTGTTTATTCCCAAGTTCCGCCTGTCCCACCCTCGCTAGTTGACTCACCTAAGCTTGACCATCGGAAGCTGTTAGAAATTTTGAAACTGGTTGGTGTAGGAACTCTTTTCTTACTCAGCGCTAAACTGGGCAGCGCGTCATTAGGGAATGAAAATGGTTTGCGTCAGCAAATGGGGGTAACCTACAAAATGCGCACTAATAATGCTGAGACTGCTATAATTTACAACCATAGGCTTCTGTTGGAACCATGGGCGCCCACGGAAATTTTTGCAGAGGGCGCAAAAATTTGATAGTCACGGTTAAATTTTTTAGTAGCAAGAGACTGAAAAATGCAAAGCTGGAAACTAAGAATACGGGTATTTTTCAAAGAAGTTTCTTATGTAAAATGTTTCAGTTTCATTTTGTGTATGATATTTAATACGAATAGTTTCCTTAGAAATTTGTTAAAAATCAAAAAGTAGATGTTAAAATGTAGTTCCTTAAAGGTACGCTATATCAGCCCATAGAAAGAACGAATGAATAAATGAACGAAACATGGGTGTCAGCTTTCATGGGGCGAGTACTCCACTAGCTGCTTCTAAAGCGCCACTCAAAAGTCAATCGCAGGGCACCAGCTTGTTCACATGTGCTGTATCGAATCAGAAGCCTATTTCAAAGTTAGTCAGAAAGAGGTCCGAGTCTGGTAGCCAGAGGGCCAGAGTAGCTGTTAATGCGGGTGTAATTTAAGAAGGTGGAGAATCCGAGGATCAGATGAGTGTTGGTATCAATTCTTTTGAACAGATATCTTTGTCTGTTTTGGGTGTAAATCCCGAGGCACGATAACCAGAGCCCCTTATCCAAGTTTTTATCTGCAGTTTGACCTCCCTGGATTCTGTATTGCAAAATGGACAAAATGGAGCCTGGCTTATAATAATATTAGGTCTCAAATTTTTGCATTACTATTTACTTTTTTGCAGTTGTGATTATTTGCACTACAGCTAGATTCCACTTAAGTAGGCCATAATCGATAGGCCTGCTGTTTGAAAGGGCGCCCGCACGAGCCTTGAAAGCCAATGGTCATTGTTACAGTTTTCAGAAAGAGCTTGAATATGCAAGGCAGAAAGTTATAAGAGCATGTTTATTTCTATAGATATCTCTAAACGTGGATTTCTGACTTTCACTGTCTGTATCATTCGTATCATTGGCGTATTAACGCCAAGAAATTTGTTAAAAACCCAAAAGTAGTAGTTAAAAACATAGGTGCCAATTTCCAGAGGGCAAATGCCCACCTTGCCCTGTGTGCAGGCGCCCATGGTTGGCACTACTTTTACGACAACAATTTGGGCTGTTGCCTCCACAGTGCAACCACTCAATCAATCACTATTACAGTTAAGCCTACTACAGTTACTATATCACTTCAGTAACTGTACTATAATGTCACTCTCTGGAGCATTCAGTGAATAAAATTTCTAATCACTAGAAAGTCGCTTTGTCTCTGCGAATCGACTCTAAATCGTTTACCATCCAAATAATTCTTTAGAAACGCGAAGTCAAAGATTGTAGGTTTTATTACGCGCAGGTGCACTCACTAACGATAAATAACAACCGCAGACCTCACTAGAAACTGACACTCCAACGAACTACTACAATTGTTGTGCAGTCGCAGACGTTCTTCATCTTTGTCCGTTTCAAGTTTTAAGTGCAAAGTAATCCACGTAGGCCTCAGATGCTGGCAGATCAACAATAATATTGTTCGTTGGTAAAACAGCAAGAACAAACGTACCGGTAATAAAAACAAGATTGAACGACAATTAATTTCTGCAAGACTATAATTGTGATTTTTTTGGGTATGTGTGCTCGTGTTAATAATTGTTTAAAGTCAGAGTAGGACTTTACAATTCTACGGGTTCCCGGTAACTTCGGTAACTTATTCAAGACCCTTGTATTTAATTGGGAATTTTCGTGTATTAGTTCTTGGCCAGGTAAGCTTACTCATAATATATTCCCGGCTACGTCTAGTGAGATGGGCGCGTTCGAGTGTAGAGAAGTATGCTGCAAAGGAAGGTTGTAACACGCTATCATTAAATTTGCACATGAATTCAAGGGTTTGTGTTGTCTGATTTGGGTTATATTCAAAAGATTATTTCCAAAAAGGGCTTTGTATAAGCAT
>OX457043.1:4815325-4927825 GCA_949752735.1 Lumbricus terrestris | reverse complement strand
GTCTTCTTAACCATGGATAAATTTTTAATGAGAAAAGCTGATCAGAAATCAGAAGATTCTGACGACAAAGACGAATCTGGGGGGGGAATCCGCAAGTATAATCCATACTTTATAGAGTAGGCCTAGTGTATTTCATATGGTTTCATTGCAGTCGGAATCAAATGCTGATCAACCTCTTGGTGTTATGTGTGTGCAAACTCTGTCTAATCATGAGTCAATGAAACCCGCGAATTTAAAGCGCCAATTAACAACAATGCATGCAGATGTTGCCGATAAGTCAAAGGAATATTTCGAGCGACAAAAGGAGCTGTGCTTAAAGCCGTTGACGAATCGTCCACTTGACGAATAGTCCCTGACAAATAGTCAGTTGACGTATAGACCGTTGACGAAACATGGACGAACCCAAGACATTATTGCATTGGAACAAATTTAATGTAGGCTATCAAAAATATTAGCCTAGCTCTTTTATTGGATTGAGCTCCCTAAAGATGTTGGTTACGCGCATAGTAGAAATGTAATTTCAGATTTCTTAGGATGTTTGTTTTTGTGATTTACAATAAAGAACAATAATAGCCTAGAAGTTTCGCTTGTGTGCAATGTCAAAATCATAAATAGACCTACACGGTATTTAGGCTAACGGAGTTATTTTGTACGCGCGGTTTGATTGAAAAACCTGGAAGTGTTGTCAGTTTAACAAAGCTGTTGAGGCTAAAGACGATAATACTTCAAATTTCGATTGATGGGTGAATGTTGCCATCGCAGCGGGCATTTTCACGACAGCGTATTTTGATTGCCCAGCGAGTCTAGGGCAATGGCCTACAACTAGGCCAATTAGTTATTGATTGCAACGTCAATCGGCAATTAGGTACTATAATTTTAATTCACCTTTTTTTTCGATTTAATTTCGCCAACTTCTAGTTTGTCCAGAACCATTTTAATCGATCCAGCTTCTGCTTAGACAAGAATTTGTTCGATAAATCGCGTTTCTATTTTGTCAGTATATCTTTTTCATCAATTTTACATTGAAAATTATTCTTCATCAATCCAGCAGAATGACTGCACTAACCCTAAAACTAACCCTAACCGACCCTCACGACGCCTAACCTGAGCCCTAACCGACCCTCACGCGCTAAATCCCGCTTCT
This sequence comes from Lumbricus terrestris, assembly GCA_949752735.1. Taxonomy (NCBI): domain Eukaryota; kingdom Metazoa; phylum Annelida; class Clitellata; order Crassiclitellata; family Lumbricidae; genus Lumbricus; species Lumbricus terrestris. The sequence continues at coordinate 4,926,681 of OX457043.1, read as the reverse complement.
ACTTCGTGAGGAAATATTTTTCATCGAATTTCTATTTCTGTGGGTCGTACACGAAACCTACATCGACACGCGGAAAATAAAAAAAAGGTGAATTAAAATTATAGTACCGGCAATTATTGTAAACAACGCCACGCGAGAAGTTCCAATGTTAACAAATTCAAGAAATTTTGAAACATGAGTTGATAGTGATAGACCTACTTTCTTACATCGAACGGTATTAGTCCGGGATTAAATCACGTTTTGGCTCGGTTTTCGGGAATCGAAAAATCCCGGTAACCCAACGTCTGGCTTTTCTAATCTGTCGCTTCTTCACCAATCTGCTTAATGGACAACAATATTATTGTCACATTTTAAATGCGATTTAGCTTCACGCGACCAACTATTGACTGATGTCTTGCACGTTGTGAAAGCTCCGTCCATATATAACGGCGCTTTTAAAAATGTTCAATTATTATAAAACACTAGAGTGACTAGTCTAGAACTCTACAGGGTGCGGCAAAATAAAGCAATCCCCTACGGTTTTCAGCCCATATCTTGGCCAAACATACGAATTTTTAAATGAAACTTTTCAGTCTTAAAGGCAATTCATATTTACGTACAATGGTCAAATTGCAAACAAATATTTCAAAGAGAACAAAAGTTATATCACTTTTAGTGAGGCCACCCACCGTTTTTTGACGATTCAAAAACGAAACACTGTTTTTTAAAGGTTTTTTGCTAATATCATGGCCAGAAGTAAGAATTTCAAAATGAATCTTTACAGGTTTAAAGGCAATTCATATTTACACATGATGGCCAGATTTCATCAAAATATTTCAAACACAACAAAAGTTATACCACTTTTAGTGAAACCACCCACCGTTTTTGACGATTAAAAAGCGTAACGCAACAAAAAGTAACAAAAACGTGATTTTATCAAGTCATATCTCAAATAACTGTTTGGAACTGAACTTGGTAGTGATTCACAACTTGTGTTCAATGTCCCCACCACCAGTGCCAAACTTCTTTTGAGTCTCTTTGCAAAGTTCTTGATGGACCTGTTGATTAATCTGACAGATTTCTTATTTACCAATTTGATTGTCATCTTGCTAAGTGACTTCTCAGTCACGTGCAGCTACGCTGGTACCCTGTTCCTTTTTTTAAACAGTAATAATAATGATCATCTGACATTATCAAAGCCTATTCGATAACAAATGTTTGAGATGATAATTAAAAAATTGGTGTTTTGCTACTTTTTACTGCGTTACATCTTTGAATCGTCAAAAAACGGTGGGTGGCCTCACTACAAGTAGTATAACTTTTGTTCTGTTTGAAATATTTTGCTGAAATTTGGCCATCATATGCAGATATGAATTGTCTTTAAGCCTCTAAAATTTCATTAGGATATTCTTACTTTTGGCCAAGATATTGGCCAGAATAATAAAATCCGTTTTATGTTGCTTTTTGTTGCGTGACGTTTTTGAATCGTCAAAAAACGGTGGGTGGCCTCACTAGAAGTGATATAACTTTTGTTCTGTTTCACATATGGCGGTGAAATTTGGCTATTGTACGTAGATATGAATTACCTTCAAACCCGTAAAACTGGATTTGAAAAAGTCCTATTTTTGGCCAAGATATTGACAAACATCCGTAGGGGATTACTTTATTTTGCCGCGCCCTGTAGATTAGGGAACGTTCCTAAGACGCACCTACAGCCTAAGACGCACCTCATTGCTTATACATAAAAGCGCTATAAATTTTTTGAAAAGTTTAACATGCATTCGTCAGATGTCTGCAGGCTTGCATATTGATCAAGAAAAAGTTCATATCACGTGCATTGGCGTGTGGTAATGTGAAAGGTAAGATTTTAACCTATTTCTGACAGATTCATGGTTAATATTTAAGTTGTTATTGTGCATAAACTACCTGAGACGTGAGAAAGTGCTAAAACGTATTAAAAAGAGGACTCATTCGGATTAATTTTCCGCGTAAAAGTTGTTTTGTAATTATGCGACGTTAGGACAACATGGCCGATAAACCAGCATACTCATAATTTCCCAAGACACACCCCACCTATGCTACCCAAGATGCACCGGGGGGGGTGCGTCTTGGGCATAGTATATGAAAGCTTTGCAGTAAGTAGGCCTAAAGGAAGACAGTCTTAGGCCTATCACAGTGTTATTTCCATTTATTAATGTTGAGGCCTATTCTTCTGTTGAATCTGTTCTAGTATGCCTACTCCATAAATTTTGAACTATCATGTGTTTACAGATTTTCAGTATGGGTCGCAATTATAAACGCACGACTACGAGAGGGTCATATGGTGAGGAGAAGCTGAAGCAAGCTTTACAGCAACTGACAGAGGGAATGTCTTATCACAGTGTTGCGAAGAAGTTTGGAATACCAAGGAGAACTCTTCAGAGACACATGAAGGGCCAAGTGAGGAATCCTGGCAAAAAGTGTCTAGGAAGATTTGAGACTGTGCTGAGTGCTGAATTTGAAAAAGAACTTGTTGTGCATGCATTGGAACTACAACAACGATTCTATCGATTGACGCAGTGTGACATTAGACGATTGGCTTTTCAAATAGCAGACAAGGAAAAACTAAATCGTCCATTCGAAAAGACAAAGGAAATGGCTGGAAAGAAGTGGTTGTTGGGATTCATTGATCGCCACCGAGACCTTACAGTTCAACAACCTGAAGCAACGAGTATGTCACGTGCTGTTGCTTTTAATCGTCCGCAGGTTGATCGCTTCTTCAGTCTGCTTGAGTTACAACTTCTTCACCATATAAAACCATGGCTGTAGCGAAAGCTCAGAAAAAGGTGAAACCAAAGGCTGAGAAAGTGCATAAAAAGGTGTTGGCACAATCGAAGTCTGTTGCACGTAAAAAATTGAAACTGAGTAACTCTGATGATACACCATGCAACATGTGCACCAAGCGGTATAATGAACCACCTTTTGAGCCATGGCAACGGTGTCCCACATGCAAAAAGTGGTACCACGAGAGTTGTGGTCCCATTGACACTGCAGTTTGTTATTACTGCCAGTAAACTTTCTGCATATTTACACTTCTATTTCTCATCTAGGTTCTGGTATCAGATCAAGACAGCAATTAGACCCTATTTTGGCAACATTTGTCTTTGTCTTTGTTATTCATTTTCGCAGGGATTCCCAAGACGCACCCCGGGAGTGCATCTTGGGAAGATGTATGCCCAAGACGCACCCTTATTAAAAACAATGATTTTTTCGAAATACACAAAATTTATTTACTCAAATCAATTTCCAGAATAGCTACTTTGTACCTTTCATGGATACGGATGAACACATACAATTTCATATTTTTATTTCTATATTGATCGAAAATATTAAGATTTTTTGATTTGGGGGTGCGTCTTAGGAACTTCCCCTTATCTTTAACTCAACATCAACAACTTATTTTGTTCAAACGTACACCCCTATCAAGACTGGGACAGTCGCAGTCAAACTTTATTTAGTAGGCTAAGATAACTTACCTGCTCACATGACTGTGTGGAAAATTACCGTTCATCGAGAATGGCAACACATGTTTTCATCATAAAGAAATTTGTCTTTTATTGCAAAGATACAAAATGGCTGCGAATTTGACCCATATACCTTCACACCAGATTCTTTGTCCAGCAACGGCTTGTGCTTTACCCGTTATAGCTAGAGATTATATGCAGGACCAACGTTTACAATAAATTAAGTAGGCCTAACATAAAAATAACACATCAAAGTATAATAATTTATTGTATTGCTGCAACTGTAGGCCTACCTTGAATTTAAATGAAGTTCATGACGTTACATCAGTTCAGGAAAACATGACCTAGTTATTAATAAGTTCAACCATGCCATTCAAATGTTGATACAAACAAGTAAGTGACAAGCTGAGTGACTGTAAAGATTTGACGGAACTGTACGACAAGCGACTTTATTTTTCTTGAGTAGCAAAAGAAAGCAAAGAAAAAACACAACAGACGTCACAGACTTCGCCTACTCAGATCACAATACAATCACTTGCACAGTGCTACATGTCTCCAGAAAATAACAAAAGATGAACTATGCGATGCAGACAGACACTTAGTAGGCCTATTGCTTGACATTGTTTAAGGTCTGAAACAAAATAAATTGAAATTTCTGAGAATATGCGGAGCAACGATCAACCAGCTTAATAAGTTGTAGATTTTCAGCCAGAAATCATCTTATGTAAGCTTATTTGGGAACAATAATTAATACCATATAAATAAATAAACTACTATTACCATAACACGACAACAACAGCAACAACACCAGCAACACCTACGACTTCTACTGTAGTCTTAACCGTTGCCATTGAGGAATGTAGGACATTTCCCCCCCTGGACATTTCCCCCCGGACATTTCCCCCCTGGACGTTCCCCCCCCCCCGATTTCGACTAGGACATTTCTCCCCCGGACATTCCCCCCCTTAAGTCAATCCAGCTTCTATTTCAGATCTAAAAATACCTTCATCCAGCTTCTATTTAACTTGCGTTTTTCATCAATAAAGCGTCTATTTAAGATCAAAAAATACCTTCATCCAGCTTCTATTTAACTTGCATTTTTTCATCAATAAAGCGTCTATTTCAGATCTAAAAATACCTTCATCCAGCTTCTATTTAACTTGCGTTTTTTCATCAATAAAGCGTCTATTTAAGATCAAAAAATACCTTCATCCAGCTTCTATTTAACTTGCATTTTTTCATCAATAAAGCGTCTACTTCAGATCCAAAAATACCTTCATCCAGCTCCTATTTTACTTGCATTTTTTCATCGATAAAGCGTCTACTTCAGATCCAAAAATACCTTCATCCAGCTTCTATTTTACTTGCATTTTTTCATCAATCCAGCTTCTGATGAAAAAAATGCAAGTTAAATAGAAGCTGGATGAAGGTATTTTTAGATCTGAAATAGAAGCTGGATTGATGAAAAAATGCAAGTTAAATAGAAGCTGGATGAAGGTATTTTTAGATCTGAAATAGAAGCTGGATTGATGAAAAAATGCAAGTTAAATAGAAGCTGGATGAAGGTATTTTTAGATCTGAAATAGAAGCTGGATCGATGAAAAAAATGCAAGTTAAATAGAAACTGGATGAAGCTTCCATTTCTCAAGCGCTTTTTCATATGTTGAAGACCATAAACACAATGATTTCCGCATACGGGGGGGAATGTCCTAGGGTAAGGGGGAAACGTCCGGGGGAGGGAATGTCCGGGGGGAAATGTCCGGGGGGGAAATGTCCAGGGGGAAATGTCCATTCCCCGCCATTGAGCGCCACTGAATCTGTGAGCGTCGCTATATAAATGTTTCAATTACAATTACAATTACTACCCCCGTTGCTACCACAATCGATAATCTTACAGGACACGCAAAAAAGTAATAGAACCGGCCAGTGGCGGCGCCAGGATTTAAGTTTTGGGGCGGGGGCTGAATCCTTGCGGAGTAAATTTTCATTTTCATCCGCCAAAATTTCTGACGACCTTTTTGTTTAAATTCATCCGGTCAAAATCTCATGGAAATTTTCCACTTCCATCCGCCAAAATTTCTGACGACCAGCCGACAAAATCTCATGGAAATGTTCCATTTTCATCCGCCAAAATTTCAGTTTGCATGTAAAAAAAACCGGATGGCCTATTTTTACGGGGCTTGGCCCCCGGATGTCCTTGTTTAGGGGGAGCTTAGCCCCCCAGCCCCCCTGTCGCCGCCACTGGAAATGGCTGTTTATAGGAATATATCAGTGAAGAGTGGAGACAGCGAAGACACGAGACGAGATTTAATTTCCAATGCACATGCTGCCTCTGTCTAGAGTCGTCTGCGCCAGACCCTACCATTTAGGGCCTAAGATTACAGGCCCACCAATAGTCTGTTGCAATGTCAAAAATCGATAAGCGCCACGTTATAGCCTACTCGTGATTAATAGTACTGAGCGGTTGGTGTCAGTTTTGAAAGGATTTAAATCTTAGAAATCGTAACCTTCGGAAGACGCTTCGTTAGCCGTGGTTAGCCAGCTGTATGCAACGGCATTGGATGGAAAGTCGTGAAGACAGGGAAGCCGTAAATAAACTAGTCATAGTGCGCCATCTTGTGACTTCATTGCGTTGGTGTTCACCGGCCCTTGAAGAATGCTGTGAAAATATAGACCTGGGCTACTGTCATTCAGCCTCAAGATGAAGCCCAGGTATAACACAGTGCTCAACTAAATTTCTGTTTTAAAAGTCACAGGGCATTATTGTCTTCTCTCGTTTCAAATATAAATGAAAGGAATATTATTGCGGAAAAAGAATAAAACGATAATGACGATGATAAAGCAACGACAACCAATACCACACCTCATCTACTGCTACTACCAAAACGACCGCCGTTGCTAAAACTACTGTACCACTGCGAATACAATGTTCAAATTGACAAGAATGCGCATTCCGATTCGATTACAAATCGAATTCAGATCACTACTTCCACGCACACTATAGGGTGGGCGAAAAAACCTAAGGTTTTTGCCAATATCTTGGCCAGAAGTAATAATTTTGAAATTAAATTTTACAGGCTTAAAGACAATTTATAATTTGCACAAGATGGCTAAATTTCATGAAAATATTTCAACTATTTCAAACAGAACAAAACTTTTGTTCTATTTGAAATCTTTTGAAATTTTTACTTCTAGCCAAGATATTTGCAAAAAATTTGGAGGCCAATGGAGGGGGTCTTTTTTGCCCACCCTGTAGAACGGACCATTGATCGATGATTTGCATCGTAGAGAGTCATTAAAATAAAATAATTGCTGTGATTCATGAGTTAGTGTATGAATGACTAACATGTTCTATTTCATCCATCCAACCATCCATCCATCCATTCTTAGTACACCCTTCCATCCCTTCGTCAATCCATCCATCCGTTCGTCCATCCAAGCATCCATCCATCAATTAATCGATTCATCATGTTGTTCCTTTTGCTCGCACCACCTGTCGCTTTAATAGCTTCCAAATTCTAAATCGTCGTTTATGGAATTCACTATCAGATGATGTGAAGAGGAAAAATAGTTTAAGTAGGCCTACTGTACCTTCAAGAAAAAAGTCATAAAGGCTTTATTTTTAAACTATGCTAGAGTTGATTTTAACTATTTGGTCTTTATGCATGCATCTTTCCACTCGCAGTATCTAGGCAATCTGTATGTCAGTATTCCTTAACAGACTGTTGATTATGATGCTTTTCTGCTGTCTTTTATATCAATATGGATTGAGTTGATATACTGCTGCACTAATATTTTCTAATATTTTCTTGGTATTACTACTATAATTATTATTATTTTTATTATTGTTTTATTTCTATTATTTTCATGTTATGTTTTTCACTAGTAATTTCATCAGTTATGTGCTAGTTGAGTGAAATAATAGCATGTATGAAAATAGTCAAGGAAGAGGGGTCAGGGTAGTATAAACTATTAGCTTTTCCTGACTCCTATTGCACTGTATTTATTGTATTTATTTATTTTGGTTGTACCGTTTGACTTTTTGAGTGCAATAAACAAATTCATTCATTCATTCATTCATTCATTCATTCATTCATTCATTCATTCATTCATTCATCCGTCCATTAACCCAAGCATCCATCCATCCATCCATCCATTATCCCAATCATCCATCCATTCATCTATTCATCCGTCATTCTTCACGTCCTTCCAGCAATCCCTTGTTTCTGCCATACAGCCATCCATTCAGAACCTCCTTTCGTCCATCCATCCACCCACCCACCCATCCATTGATCCATCCATCCATTCATACGTCCATCCATCCCATCCATCCATCAATCTACCCACCCACCCATCCATCCACCCACCCATCCATCCATCCATTCATACGTCCATCCATCCATCCCATCCATCCATCAATCTACCCACCCACCCATCCATCCACCCACCCATCTATCCATCCATTTATACGTCCATCCATCCGTCCGTCCATCCATCCATCCATCCATCCATCCATTCTTCATACATACTTATGTACTTTCATTCATATGTTTATTCATCATCCATCTATCCTTCTAACCAAGCAACTGATAACCCATCCATCCCTCCATCCATCCATCCATCCGTCCATCTGTTCGTCCATCTGGCTTAGGCTGGTTTAAGCTGAAAACAGCTCAAAAAGAGCAAGAATAGATATATGTTTGGCGTGTTCAGAACATATACATCAATATGCGCCTCATGTTTGTGTAATTTTGACTTCTATGCGATTCGTTTGCTATTCGTCCGCCCCTTACGATAATCTATAAATTTCTCCGGTTGCGCCTTACGGCTGACTACAACGTTTCGTCAGCCGTCAACAGATCACTCGGTTCCATTGGTCGACGCACAACGTTTGAAACGACAGAATGGCCATCGGGCTATTCCTGCTGATAGCCATATCGGCAGCCAACTTGAATTCGATTTCAGATGCAGCGCGTGCAGGTAATTCTTACTGACAATGAAAGTGTAAAGATCGTTTCTCTTATTATGATGTTGGAGGACGAAGAGAAACAGAAAATTTGATGATGATTGAGGTTGATCGACATTGGGCAACGCTGGTGATGACGACCAGGCCAGCTTTCTTATATCTCTAATGCCTGATGATTAATCATACTAAAATTTTCACAATATTTAGAGAATTGAACCACGAATAGGATTACAAAATATCATGTCATAAATTTGAACGAATGGTAAGATATGAATATTTCAACTTCATCTCCCGAAATTTCAGTTTTTTCTTCACAAAATAATTATTAAAGACTTTTCAATTTTCATTTTTGAAGTGCTTTGTTATAAAACTCAAAAGAAAATTGCTGGTATATACTGAAATTTCGGCAGATAAAGTTGTAAGATTCATATCTTTCTATCCATTCAAATATATATGGCGTCATATTTTGGATATTGATATTCTTGTTTCAATTATCTAAATATTGGGGAAAATTTAGAATGATTAATAATCAGGTGTAAGAGATATATAAAAAAACCCAGTTTGGCTTATTTTTTTGTAAAAGCCTTGAAGTGAAAAGTGCTCTGTGTCTCGAGGCAACGCTCGTCCAATGAAATATCGTTTTAGAGCAGATGGACCATCGTAATTTCCTTCGGAGTAGCCTTCTTACTCATCGCCGTTATCATCGTCGTCGTCATCATCATCACCCTCATCACCCTCATCGTCATCATCATCATCATCATCATCGAAATGAGCTGTCATTATTATTTGTTATTATTATTATCATTACGTCAACCGAGGTAGTTCTAATCAGTCAGTAGGTAAAAAAAATGTCCGGAGATTGCTAGTAACATATGGAACGATAACGTTTCATCCAATTCTGGTATGTCAAAGGTAAGTACTGCGATAAGACACGGCATTGAATGGCCGAAGGATACGATTTTTGAAAGCTGTCGGAATAGCTGACTTGTTTCTCTCGGGTTTGCGGAGATCCGAGTGGATTGTGTTCCAGATCAAAAAATGAATGCAAAACCAGCGCAATTAATGGGATCAAGGCTTCGAAGGGCGAAAGGAGCAACATCGTGCGTCGCAATGACTTGATTGTAGGCCTATAATATTATTATCACAACTTTTAATGCAGCCACCAGCATTCCAGCGGCACGAGTCGTAATTGAAGTTGCTGGCATATACTGGGCAGCACAGTAAAAAAAGTCCCACCAGCTAAAAGGATTCTGGGGTATCCTTTCGATCATATTTGTATTTCTTTGCCCCTTTTCCGCAAGCGTTTGAAAACCATTCTCTTTGATTGTGGTTAGGTGTCAGGTCGGGAGCGCCTCTGAGGAGTTCTCTTGAAGTGGCGCTATATAAATGTACGATTACAATTACAATTACAATTACAATCTAATCTTTAATAATTAAATATCGTGTATTCAGCTTGCATGTAGATGGCCCTGCAACGGTGAAGCCCCACTGCTTTGAAAAGCTCTCGTTGCAGAAATAATCATGCGAGTGACTCCCGCGAGCTGTCGAAATCAGATTTAGGCTGCCGGTTGTGGAATCACGATCTGGACGGGTGCAGTCCGCAGATGTAGCTTTTGTCCAAACGGTTATGCAGTTGATAACGAAATTGCACTTGCTACTTATTGCAGAGCATTGTGTGATTCTGACGAAAAAATTCGACAACATTTTCATCAGACATTGTTGAAACTGCATATCAGTTTTCCTCTGCTATACCTATTTTTTAGTTTGGTATCATTCTTTCCCGCCAGGAGCTCGTCGCTAGTTTGCCAAATTATCCTTGATGAGTACAATCAACAAGGTGGGCCAACATAAATGGACCGACTTTCAATGCTTATAACTCAGTCAATATTTGTAATTTTTTACTTAATGTGTCAAATTAAAGGCATTTAGGCTAACTCTGGTATCAGCTTCAAAGTCTAACTGATACAAGTTTAAATTTTAAAGCAATGTTTGGAACAGCCCTAGTCATCACATTTTGTTGTTTTTGGCTACGCAATATAGCGCTGTTTTCCTTGTTTTGCCAACACGAGCATAGGCACGATCACGTTTTTGTGTTTGTTGAAGTCTGTGCCGTGAATGGATATTCACGGCGGAGAATTTCTACAATCGTTAAACCATGTGCTTTCAATTTTATCAGCAGTCATGCGTTGCATCTGACGCTTGCATGCTGCAAGCCGTACATGTCTTTGCGTCAGTGTCGGGAAGCTGTTGGACTTAAGTAGTGTTGTATTCGTTAACTGATGGACAATTAGGCCTACATATTACCCTATCGTTGTAATATTATTAGTTCCATAAAAAGTTATTAAGCATAATGCTGAAGTGTTTATCAATTGGGCACATCAACAGCAAATGACATCTCACATAATGATCACTTTTCATGTTCAGCATATCTTCGTATTAATTTGTATCAATTTAGTTTGTTCAAGAAACGAAACGGTATTCACTGCTAACGAGTGCGTAGCCCCAGATTATTAAAACTAAAACTAAAACTAAAATTGGCATACTAAAACTAAAACTAAAATTGATCCATAAAAACTAAAACGAAAACTAAAACTAATATTCAGCAACAATTAAAACTAAAACTAAACATTAGGACTAACAATCAAAACCAAAACTAAAACTAAAATTGGGGCATTATTAAAACAACACTAGACTTAAGTCACTTAAGTCAACCAAAATAATGTCTTCAACTCCAGGTCATCTTTGAATTTTCAATACGACTTACAGTGCTTCTAGAAATGCATGTTTTTGCGTTGAATTTCCAGTGGACATTTGCTTTTTACCTGCATGGTTATCGTCTTGATTGCAAATTAAATCGGACACAAAAGCAATGTTACGGTAGCGGGCGTGCGCGCGGCGCGCACCGACTCACGCGGTTTACGACTCGAAGCTCCTCTTTAATCAGTTTTTCGTATCATACGAATTCAAGATACTTTCGTTTCATCATCTGTTAGGAAAGTCTTTAATCATTTGAAAACGAACTAAAATGATCCTTTATCAGTTCGCAAAATTCTGATCAAAACTCGATCATCGTCTGTAAACGGCGCCATATTGCGTCACTGATAACAACAAAATATGGTAGCTAAGGCCGTTCCAAACATTGCAGTAAAATTTAAACGAGTACCAGTACGACTTTTTGAGGCTAATACTAGAGTGAAATAGCTTTAATTTGAAGCATTAAGTATAAATAAATTGCAACAATTTGCTGAGTTATGCGCATTAAAAGTCGCTACATTTATGCTGGTCCACCCTGTATTGTAGACATGATCATCACTCGTGGGGTGCGGTTGTTTAGCTGGTATGTTCGTTGCCTTGCAGCCGGAGGGTTGCAGGTTCTAATCAAATCGCAGCGTAGGGACCTAGGGCAAGTCCCTCACTCGCAATTGTTCAGCGCTTCCGCGTGAAACTCCGATGCAGTGTCCGCGCTGTTACAGGCGGGCGCGATTCAGTGTAGGGAGCTTGAAGGGGTGCTATAACAAGTGCACAATGCACATACAAACAAACTCTAGGCTACTATTGACCATTTGAATTTCAGAGAGGCCCTGACTAATCGCTAATAAACCACTTGCGTCTCTTTCATTCTTCATAAATAAATTGTAATTGTAATTGTAACTCGAGACTATTACAATAATTATTTCAATTGCAATTACAATTAGGCCCGCAATTACAAATAAAAAGGCCTGCGCATCAGTAGCGTATCGGCAGAAATTATGATGCGGGGTTTGGGGTTTTATGGCCTGGCTGGATGCTCTCTGGCATCAACCCAACAGTATTACAGTAAATAAAATGAGAATAAAATAACAAAGGGAATAAAGTGGGAAAAACAATAATTAATGTTACTACAAGCAACTCTTCTGTTTTTCTTATTTATGTGGATAAAATAATTTAATAACCTTTAAGAAACTTGTTTCCTATGAAACCCCCTTGTCTACGTCACTGCTGCGTGTGAAGTTTGTATAAGTGAACCAAATCTATCATTTTCCATATTGTTGCTCTTATTAAATAGCCGCTAACAGTCATTAACTTGAAGGCTATACGTCGGTGTGCCAATCCGTTTCCTTAACTACAGTAACAAGCCAGACTGCGCACAACTATCGAATCAGAAAGTCCTCGTCCGTGCTGTCACCAAACCCCTCACCCCAACACCACCCCATTACTCCTGTCCTCAAATCACTCCACTGTCTCAAAAAGCCACTTCACTCGCATCTCTCTTTCTCTCTCTTTCTCTCTCTTTCTCTCTGTCTCTGTCTCTCTCTGTCTCTGTCTCTGTCTGTCTGTCTGTCTGTCTGTCTGTCTGTCTGTCTCTCTCTCTCTCTCTCTCTCTCTCTCTCTCTCTCTCTCTCTCTCTCTCTCTCTCTCTCTTTCCTGCGTCAGGCCGTGGCCGACGATGAGTCCTCAACATGGCGTCTCCAGGTTTCCCCTCTTCCTGGTTTTCTCCGTTGCCTTGATCATATCCATGCTCACTTTTTTCAGACCCTCTCGTAAGTAATTCAATCATGTTTGTTGCTGTCTTCCTCGGTTTTCACTCACCTACTGCGCACTTAAAATTAATCCTCTCAGCCTTCCTATCTCCGTCAGCTGTTCACTCTCTAACCGCTCCGTTCCACTCGTTTTTTATCCACCCTCACTCTGATCCGTTCTTTCGTAACCTCATCACTTAAATGCACCAATCGCTCCATAGCCAGAGCTGTCCCGAACGGACACGATCTCCCACCACGGTGTCATGACAACTGGTCTACAGACAACTCGTCTAACGCCAACCGGTCTACAGGCAACTGGTCCAGCGTTTGAGAAATGGAAGCTGGCTGAAAGCTTTTAACAGGTGTAGGCCTAATGGAGGTTGGATTGATGACAAAACGCAAGAGAAATGGAATCTGGATGAAGGTTGTTTTACAGGTGAAATAGAAGCAGGATGGACGAAAATAACGCATGAGAAAAAGCTGAATGAAGGTATTTATGGATCTGAAAGAGAAGCTGGATTGATGAAAAACGCTTAAGTAATGTAAGCCTGATGAGGGTATTTTTATATCTGAAATAGAAGCTGGATTGACGAAAATAACGAGCGAGAAATAGAAGGTATTTTTAGATCTGAAGTAGAAGCTGGATTCGTGTTGAAATATATGAATGAAAATCATCAATCCAGCTTCCATTTAAGCTAGAAAACCATTTAACTTTTTTCATAAATCCAGCGTCCATTTCATCAATACGAGTCGTATGTAGACCAGTTGTCCTAAGACCAATTGTCTGTACCCGAGTTGTCGTTAGACTGTAGAACAATTATTGTCGTGAAACTCCCGCCACCCCGTTTTAAGTCAAATATCTGAACATCGTGCGAACTCAAATCCACTTCTCCTCGCCTCCCTCGTCATTTCAACTCTAAACATCACCTACCTCAGCCGTCCGTGTCTCTGTCTGCCTGACTTTCCGGATCTTGATCCTCTGCCTGTCGATTTGGTTTTTATTAATCGCCGGTGAATAAACTGGTTCCCGAGATTTCGCATTTGTGGGTTTGTAGATATTTCGAGACTACGGATACGATTACGGATATCCTACCACCACATGTTGCACATATCAAAAGGAATAGCACTGACTATAGTTAATATTGAACGCTTTCAAAAACACTAATGCGCGCACTCACGCACACACGCGCACACGCACACGCACACGTAACATGCATATTATTAGAAACCCGCCTTCAACAGTTTCACTCTACTTGTGACATGAGAACGTGTTTTATTTCTACTACAGAGAACAGTATCCACGAAGTTGGAAATCTCGCAGTAGACGCGGGACTCAAAGCCAGCATCTTTGCACGCAAGAAAAGGTCTCCAGTGAGAGCGGATGTCGGACTCGATGTCTCTGTCCGGTCACGATCGAAGCGATCCTTTCCAGGATTTGGCGGAGGATTGGGAGGAGGTGGATCAATCTCCGGTGTTCCCGCAGTAGGAAGTTTAGCTGGTACTGCGGCAGGGGGATTGGCCGGGGCAGGTGGAAATTTAATGGGAGGCGGATTTGGTAAAGGTGACAGAAAATGTACGTGTTGGGGAGTGCCAGTAATCTTTCATGCTGGTGGTGGATGGAACGTTCAACCGGGTTTTAATGGAGGGGGAGGGACCGGTGGAGGAGGAACATGGTTTGGTCCAGGCAATGGCGGAGGAGGAGGAGGGACCGGTGGAGGAGGAACAGGGTTTGGTCCAGGCAATGGCGGAGGAGGAGGAGGGACCGGTGGAGGAGGAACAGGGTTTGGTCCAGGCAATAGCGGAGGAGGAGGGACCGGTGGAGGAGGAACAGGGTTTGGTCCAGGCAATGGCGGAGGAGGAGGAGGGACCGGTGGAGGAGGAACAGGGTTTGGTCCAGGCAATAGCGGAGGAGGAGGAGGGACCGGTGGAGGAGGAACAGGGTTTGGTCCAGGCAATGGCGGAGGAGGAGGAGGGACCGGTGGAGGAGGAACAGGGTTTGGTCCAGGCAATGGCGGAGGAGGAGGAGGGACCGGTGGAGGCGGAACAGGGTTTGGTCCAGGCAATAGCGGAGGAGGAGGAGGGACCGGTGGAGGAGGAACAGGGTTTGGTCCAGGCAATGGCGGAGGAGGAGGAGGGACCGGTGGAGGAGGAACAGGGTTTGGTCCAGGCAATAGCGGAGGAGGAGGAGGGACCGGTGGAGGAGGAACAGGGTTTGGTCCAGGCAATGGCGGAGGAGGAGGAGGGACCGGTGGAGGAGGAACAGGGCATGGTCCAGGCAATGGCGGAGGAGGAGGAGGGACCGGTGGAGGAGGAACAGGGTTTGGTCCAGGCAATGGCGGAGGAGGAGGGACCGGTGGAGGAGGAACAGGGTTTGGTCCAGGCAATAGCGGAGGAGGAGGAGGGACCGGTGGAGGAGGAACAGGGCATGGTCCAGGCAATGGCGGAGGAGGAGGAGGGACCGGTGGAGGAGGAACAGGGTTTGGTCCAGGCAATGGCGGAGGAGGAGGAGGGACCGGTGGAGGAGGAACAGGATATGGTCCAGGCAATGGCGGAGGAGGAGGAGGGACCGGTGGAGGAGGAACAGGGCATGGTCCAGGCAATGGCGGAGGAGGAGGAGGGACCGGTGGAGGAGGAACAGGGTTTGGTCCAGGCAATGGCGGAGGAGGAGGAGGGACCGGTGGAGGAGGAACAGGGTATGGTCCAGGCAATGGCGGAGGAGGAGGGACCGGTGGAGGAGGAACAGGGTATGGTCCAGGCAATGGCGGAGGAGGAGGAGGGACCGGTGGAGGAGGAACAGGGTATGGTCCAGGCAATGGCGGAGGAGGAGGAGGAGGGACCGGTGGAGGAGGAACAGGGTATGGTCCAGGCAATGGCGGAGGAGGAGGAGGGACCGGTGAAGGAGGAACAGGATATGGTCCAGGCAATGGCGGAGGAGGAGGAGGGACCGGTGGAGGAGGAACAGGGTATGGTCCAGGCAATGGCGGAGGAGGAGGAGGGACCGGTGGAGGAGGAACAGGGTATGGTCCAGGCAATGGCGGAGGAGGAGGTGGGACCGGTGGAGGAGGAACAGGGTATGGTCCCGGCAATGGCGGAGGAGGAGGAGGGACCGGTGGAGAAGGAACAGGGTATGGTCCAGGCAATGGCGGAGGAGGAGGAGGGACCGGTGGAGGAGGAACAGGGTATGGTCCAGGCAATGGCGGAGGAGGAAAAGGGACCGGTGGAGGAGGAACAGGGTATGGTCCAGGCAATGGCGGAGGAGGAGGGACCGGTGGAGGAGGAACAGGGTATGGTCCAGGCAATGGCGGAGGAGGAGGAGGAGGGACCGGTGGAGGAGGAACAGGGTATGGTCCAGGCAATGGCGGAGGAGGAGGAGGGACCGGTGAAGGAGGAACAGGATATGGTCCAGGCAATGGCGGAGGAGGAGGAGGGACCGGTGGAGGAGGAACAGGGTATGGTCCAGGCAATGGCGGAGGAGGAGGAGGGACCGGTGGAGGAGGAACAGCGTATGGTCCAGGCAATGGCGGAGGAGGAGGTGGGACCGGTGGAGGAGGAACAGGGTATGGTCCCGGCAATGGCGGAGGAGGAGGAGGGACCGGTGGAGGAGGAACAGGGTATGGTCCAGGCAATGGCGGAGGAGGAGGTGGGACCGGTGGAGGAGGAACAGGGTATGGTCCAGGCAATGGCGGAGGAGGAGGAGGGACCGGTGGCGGAGGAACAGGGTATGGTCCAGGCAATGGCGGAGGAGGAGGAGGGACCGGTGGAGGAGGAACATGGTTTGGTCCAGGCAATGGCGGAGGAGGAGGAGGGACCGGTGGAGGAGGAACAGGGTATGGTCCAGGCAATGGCGGAGGAGGAGGAGGGACCGGTGGAGGAGGAACAGGGTATGGTCCAGGCAATGGCGGAGTCGGTGGTGGAATAAAAGAAGGAGGATCAGTCGGTGGCGGAATAAAAGGAGGAGGATCAGTCGGTGGCGGAATAGGAGGAGGAGGATCAGTAGGTGGTGGAATAGGAGGAGGAGGATCAGTCGGTGGCGGAATAGGAGGAGGAGGATCAGTCGGTGGCGGAATAAAAGGAGGAGGATCAGTCGGTGGCGGAATAGGAGGAGGAGGATCAGTAGGTGGTGGAATAGGAGGAGGATCATTCGGTGGTGGAATAGGAGGAGGAGGATCAGTCGGTGGCGGAATAGGAGGAGGAGGATCAGTAGGTATCGGTGGTGGAATAGGAGGAGGAGGATCATTAGGTGGTGGAATAGGAGGAGGAGGATCAGTCGGTGGCGGAATAGGAGGAGGAGGATCAGTCGGTGGCGGAATAGGAGGAGGAGGAGGATCATTCGGTGGCGGAATAAAAGGAGGAGGATCAGTCGGTGGTGGAATAGGAGGAGGAGGATCAGTAGGTATCGGTGGTGGAATAGGAGGAGGAGGATCAGTAGGTGGTGGAATAGGAGGAGGAGGAACAGTAGGAGGTGGAATAGGAGGAGGAGGATCATTCGGTGGCGGAATAAAAGGAGGAGGATCAGTCGGTGGCGGAATAGGAGGAGGAGGATCAGTCGGTGGCGGAATAGGAGGAGGAGGATCAGTCGGTGGCGGAATAGGAGGAGGAGGATCAGTAGGTATCGGTGGTCATGGCAGTGTCGGAATGGGAGGAGGATCTTCAGGTGGCGGTGGACAAGGCATAGGAGGAGTAGGCAACGGTGGAGGAGGTGGGCGGTGGTATTAGACCAGGCAGTGGCGGAATAATAGGTGGAGGAGGATGGAGCGGTGGTACAGGATCAGGAGGTGGAGGAGGAGGAAGTGGTGGCAGCGGAGGAGGATATAATAATAACTGGAGTAACCAGGGAAGTTCTGGAAATGCAGGGAACGGAGGAAATTCTGGTAACGGGGGTAATTATGCATATACCTACTCTTGGACTAAAAAATGGTGAAAAGAGGTTGAATGTTTTGGCATTGATGGTGTCGACGAAACCGTTTTTCTCATGTGCAAATATGCATGCTTTTGTCTTATTTATATATTTGAGGGTGTTTGATATTTTGTCGGCTTTGCATTACATATTTTTTCATTCATTACTGCTTTATGCGCTTTGAATTTGTGAAGATGTCCATTCCTTGCTATAGAGACAGTATATTTAACAATGTAATCGCCGCACGCTTGTTTAATTTGTCTTCTTTCAACATACATATGCTATAATTATATTGCAAGTGTCTCAAATATGCTCGTTTAAAATACTCTCTCTACGGTTCTTAATGAAACTGACCTGGTTCTTGTCACTTATAACGCAACGTTTGATTTATCAACATCTTGCAAGGGATAGGCACGGCTTTTATCCATTAAAAACTTGTAGGTGAGAGCGTAACTTATATTTCTGTATTTTCTGCCAGGGCTTGTGATTAGGTATTTGATAAACCCTACTTTGCTCTTCGCATAATGGACAAAATCAGTTTTGAGTTCCTGGTTGCACTGTGTCAATTCGTATGATCCAGTAAAAAATTTGATGGCAGAATTTTGCCCAATGAACACAGGTCTAAAGTTTACAGTACGCTCATAATCATGTGTTTCCATATCACTATTATAGGCCTATAATAGGTCTAGTTGTAATGTGTTTTGCTGTGCTTTATCGTCAAACTCACGTATAAGGCACAGTCTGGAAAGTATGCAGCAGTCTTCCCGTATCGGTTGCACGATGCAGAGAACTATCCGTGGACTAGTTGTAACAGATGTGCAACGTGAACTTTTCGAAGCATGCGCTTTGCAACAGATGTTTATTTCATTTTCTGTGAAATGCGAGGCCGGATTTCCACTGGAGTAGAGTTGCGTTGTTATGTAGCAGTATCTTCCGATGAATTTAATTTAATTTCTAAATTTACTTTCTGATTTCATGCAGAAAATAATATCACCGTGTAAGGTTCTGATATTTTATTTTAAACTACATAGATGCACAAAACTTGTGTGCTTAACGCTAACTGTAAAAGTTGTAGGGCCTATCTGTAACGCAATATATATGTTTCAACTGCAAATATTCTCATTTGTTTCCTAATAGCCTTGGTCTGATATGGAGCAAATGAAATGTGTTACTGGTCATGTTTCTGGACTTTTTATATTGTCGGCATAATTTGTCTGCTGCTTAATGTGCTTATTCCCAAGTTCCGCTTGTCCCACCCTCGCTAGTTGACCCACCTAAGCTTGACCATCGAAAGCTGTTAGAAATTTTGAAACTGGTTAGTGTTGTAACTGTTTTCCTGCTAGTGCAAAACTGGACAGCGCGTCATTATGGAATTAAAATGGTTCGCGTCAGCAAATGGTGGTAAAAAATGTGCACTAGTAAAGCTGAGACTACTGTAATTTGCAATTACAGGCTACTGTTGGCACTACTTTTACCACAACAATTTGGGCCGTTGCTGCCACGATGCAACCTCTCAATCAAACACTACCACAGTTAGGTCTACTTCAGTAACTGAATCACTTCAGTAACTGTACTATAATAATGGCACTCGCTGGAGCATTCAGTGAGTAAAATCTCTTATCTCGAGACAGTCACTTTGTATCTGCGGATCGACTCTAAAACGTTTACCGTCCAAATAGTTCTTTAGAAACGCGAAGTCAAAGATTTAGGTTTTATTACGTGCAGGTGCACTCAAACAAACAAACAAAGTCACACACACACATTGAAACGTATCCTACATTATTGAGCATATGCCTTTGCATCATCACGTCCCATAGTTACCATGGGACCATAGGCCCTACTTAATATAACCATAATATAACCATAATGATAAATAACAACCGCAGACCTCACTACAAACTGCCACTAGAACGAACTACTGCAGTTGTTGTGCAGTCGCAGACGTTCTTCATCTTTGTCCGCTTCAAGTTTTAAGCGCAAGCTAGGTAATCCACGTATACGGTACGCCTCAGATGCTGGCAGATCAACAATAATAATGGTCGTCGGTGGAACAGCAACACCAAATGTAATAAAAACAAGACTGGACGACAATTAATTTCTGCAAGACTATAATTGTGAGTTTTTTGGTATGTATGCTCGTGTTAATTGTTTAAAGTCAGAGTAGGACCTTACAATTCTATGGGTACCCGGTAATTTTCGCGTGAAACTCCGATGCAGTGTCCGCGCTGTAGTCGGGCGTGATTCAGTGTAGAGAGCTTGAATGGGCGCTATAATAAGTGCACTATGCACACACAAACAAACTCTAGGCTACTATTGACCATTTGAATTTCAGAGAGGTCCTGACTAATCGCTAATAAACCTGTTGCGTCTCTTTCATTCTTCAGAAATAAATTGTAATTGTAATTATAACTCAAGACAATTACAATTTCAATTGCAATTACAATTAGGCCCGCAATTACAAAATAATAAACTGGCCTGCGTATCAGTAGCGTAGCCAAAAATTTATGATGGGGGTTTGGGGTTTTATGGCCTGGCCGGATGCCCTTTCTGACACCAACCCACCAGTATTACAGCAAATAAAATGGGAGTAAAGTAACAAAGGGAATAAAGTAAGAAAAACAATAATTATTGTTACTACAAGCAATTGTTCTGTTTTTCTTATTTAAGTGGATAAATAACCTTTAGAAAACTTGTTTCCTAGGCCAATGGGGGTTTTAAACTTTTAACCCCCCGAAACCCCCTTGTCTACGTCACTGCTGCGTATGAAGTTTGTATCAGTGAGCCAAATCTATCATTTTACATATTGCTGCTCTTATTAAATAGCCGCTAACAATCCTTGAAGGTTATACGTCGGTATACATGCCAATTAATCCGTTCCCTTAACTTCAGTAACAAGCCAGACTACGCACAACTATCGAATCAGAAAGCCCTCGTCCGTGCTGTCACCAACCCCCTCACCCCAACACCACCCCGTTACTCCTGTCCTCAAATCACTCCACTGTCTCAAAAAGCCACTTCACTCTCATCTCTCTTTCTCTCCCTTTCTCTCTGTCTCTGTCTCTGTCTCTCTCTGTCTCTCACTCTCTGGCTATGTCTCTGTCTGTCTCTCTCTCTTTCTCTCTCTCTCTCTCCTGCGTCAGGGCGTGGCCGACGATGAGTCCTCCACATGGCGTCTCCAGGTTTCCCCTCTTCCTGGTTTTCTCCGTTGCCTTGATCATATCCATGCTCACTTTTTTCAGACCCTCTCGTAAGTTATTCAACCGTGTTGGTTGCTGTCTTCCTCGGTTTTCACTCACCTACTACGCACTTAAAATTAATCCTCTCAGCCTTCCTATCTCCGTCAGCTGTTCACTCTCTAACCGCTCCGTTCCACTCGTTTTTTATCCACCCGCACTCTGATCCGTTCTTTCGTAACCTCATCACTTAAATGCACCATCGCTCCATAGCCAGAGCTGTCCCGAACGGGCACGATCTCCCGCCACGGTGTCATGACAACTGGTCTACAGACAACTCGTCTAACGACAAGTGGTCTCCAGACAATTATTCGTCTAACGCCAACTGGTCTACAGGCAACTGGTCCAGCGTTTGAGAAATGGAAGCTGGCTGAAAGCTTTTAACAGGTGAAATGGAGGTTGGATTGATGACAAAACGCAAGAGAAATGGAATCTGGATGAAGGTTGTTTTACAGGTGAAATAGAAGCAGGATGGACGAAAATAACGCATGAGAAAAAGCTGAATGAAGGTATTTATGGATCTGAAAGAGAAGCTGGATTGATGAAAAACGCTTAAGTAATGTAAGCCTGATGAGGGTATTTTTATATCTGAAATAGAAGCTGGATTGACGAAAATAACGAGCGAGAAATAGAAGGTATTTTTAGATCTGAAGTAGAAGCTGGATTCGTGTTGAAATATATGAATGAAAATCATCAATCCAGCTTCCATTTAAGCTAGAAAACCATTTAACTTTTTTCATAAATCCAGCGTCCATTTCATCAATACGAGTCGTATGTAGACCAGTTGTCCTAAGACCAATTGTCTGTACCCGAGTTGTCGTTAGACTGTAGAACAATTATTGTCGTGAAACTCCCGCCACCCCGTTTTAAGTCAAATATCTGAACATCGTGCGAACTCAAATCCACTTCTCCTCGCCTCCCTCGTCATTTCAACTCTAAACATCACCTACCTCAGCCGTCCGTCTCTCTGCCTGCCTGACTTTCCGGATCTTGATCCTCTGCCTGTCGATTTGGTTTTTATTTATCGCCGGTGAATAAACTGGTTCCCGAGATTTCGCATTTGTGGGTTTGTAGATATTTCGAGACTACGGATACGATTACGGATATCCTACCACCACAGGTTGCACATATCAAAAGGAATAGCACTGACTATAGTTAATATTGAACGCTTTTAAAAAAACACACGCGCGCGCACACGCACACGCGCACGTAACATGCATATTATTAGAAACCCGCCTTCAACAGTTTCACACTACTTGTGACACGAGAATGTGTTTTATTTCTACTACAGAGAACAGTATCCACAAAGTTGGAAATCTCGCAGTAGACGCGGGACTCAAAGCCAGCATCTTTGCACGCAAGAAAAGGTCTCCAGTCAGAGCGAATCTCGGACTCGATGTCTCTGTCCAGTCACGATCGAAGCGATCCTTTCCAGGATTTGGCGGAGGATTGGGAGGAGGTGGAGCAATCCCCGGTGTTGCCGCAGCTGGGGCAGCTGGAAATTTAGCTGGTACTGCGGCAGGGGGATTG
Organism: Lumbricus terrestris; assembly: GCA_949752735.1. Classification (NCBI taxonomy): domain Eukaryota; kingdom Metazoa; phylum Annelida; class Clitellata; order Crassiclitellata; family Lumbricidae; genus Lumbricus; species Lumbricus terrestris. The sequence continues at coordinate 4,904,074 of OX457043.1, read as the reverse complement.
GCCGGGGCAGCTGGAAATTTCATGGGAGGCAGATTTGGTAAAGGTGACAGAAAATGTACGTGTTGGGGAGTGCCAGTAATCTTTTACGCTGGTGGTGGATGGAACGTTGAACCGGGTTTTAACGGAGGGGGAGGGACCGGTGGAGGAGGAACAGGGTTTGGTCCAGGCAATGGCGGAGGAGGAGGAGGGACCGGTGGAGGAGGAACAGGGTTTGGTCCAGGCAATAGCGGAGGAGGAGGAGGGACCGGTGGAGGAGGAACAGGGTTTGGTCCAGGCAATGGCGGAGGAGGAGGAGGGACCGGTGGAGGAGGAACAGGGTATGGTCCAGGCAATGGCGGAGGAGGAGGCGGGACCGGTGGAGGAGGAACAGGGTATGGTCCAGGCAATGGTGGAGGAGGAGGAGGGACCGGTGGAGGAGGAACAGGGCATGGTCCAGGCAATGGTGGAGGGGGAGTAGGGACCGGTGGCGGAGGAACAGGGTATGGTGCAGGCAATGGTGGAGGGGGAGGAGGGACCGGTGGAGGAGGAACAGGGCATGGTCCAGGCAATGGCGGAGGAGGGGGGAGGGACCGGTGGAGGAGGAACAGGGTTTGGTCCAGGCAATGGCGGAGGAGGAGGGACCGGTGGAGGAGGAACAGGGTATGGTCCAGGCAATGGCGGAGGAGGAGGAGGGACCGGTGGAGGAGGAACAGGGTTTGGTCCAGGCAATGGCGGAGGAGGAGGAGGGACCGGTGGAGGAGGAACAGGGTATGGTCCAGGCAATGGCGGAGGAGGAGGCGGGACCGGTGGAGGAGGAACAGGGTATGGACAAGGCAATGGCGGAGGAGGAGGAGGAGGGACCGGTGGAGGAGGAACAGGGTATGGTCCAGGCAATGGCGGAGGAGGAGGAGGGACCGGTGGAGGAGGAACAGGGTATGGTCCAGGCAATGGCGGAGGAGGAGGGACCGGTGGAGGAGGAACAGGGCATGGTCCAGGCAATGGCGGAGGAGGAGGAGGGACCGGTGGAGGAGGAACAGGGTATGGTCCAGGCAATGGCGGAGGAGGAGGGACCGGTGGAGGAGGAACAGGGTATGGTCCAGGCAATGGCGGAGGAGGAGGGACCGGTGGAGGAGGAACAGGGTTTCGTCCAGGCAATGGCGGAGGAGGAGGAGGGACCGGTGGAGGAGGAACAGGGTATGGTCCAGGCAATGGCGGAGGAGGAGGAGGGACCGGTGGAGGAGGAACAGGGTATGGTCCAGGCAATGGCGGAGGAGAAGGCACCGGTGGCGGAGGAACAGGGTATGGTCCAGGCAATGGCGGAGGAGGAGGAGGGACCGGTGGAGGAGGAACAGGGCATGGTCCAGGCAATGGCGGAGGAGGAGGAGGAGGGACCGGTGGAGGAGGAACAGGGTATGGTCCAGGCAATGGTGGAGGAGGAGGAGGGACCGGTGGCGGAGAAACAGGGTATGGTCCAGGCAATGGCGGAGGAGGAGGAGGGACCGGTGGAGGAGGAACAGGGTATGGTCCAGGCAATGGCGGAGGAGGAGGAGGGACCGGTGGAGGAGGAACAGGGTATGGTCCAGGCAATGGCGGAGGAGGAGGAGGGACCGGTGGAGGAGGAACAGGGTATGGTCCAGGCAATGGCGGAGGAGGAGAAGGCACCGGTGGAGGAGGAACAGGGTTTGGTCCAGGCAATGGCGGAGGAGGAGGAGGGCCGGTGGAGGAGGAACAGGGTATGGTCCAGGCAATGGCGGAGGAGGAGGAGGGACCGGTGGAGGAGGAACAGGGCATGGTCCAGGCAATGGCGGAGGAGGAGGAGGAGGGACCGGTGGCGGAGGAACAGGGTTTGGTCCAGGCAATGGCGGAGGAGGAGGAGGGACCGGTGGAGGAGGAACAGGGTATGGTCCAGGCAATGGCGGAGGAGGAGGAGGGATCGGTGGAGGAGGAACAGGGTATGGTCCAGGCAATGGCGGAGGAGGAGGAGGGACCGGTGGAGGAGGAACAGGGTATGGTCCAGGCAATGGCGGAGGAGGAGGAGGCGGGACCGGTGGAGGAGGAACAGGGTATGGTCCAGGCAATGGCGGAGGAGGAGGAGAGACCGGTGGAGGAGGAACAGGGTATGGTCCAGGCAATGGCGGAGGAGGAGAAGGCACCGGTGGAGGAGGAACAGGGCATGGTCCAGGCAATGGCGGAGGAGGAGGAGGGACCGGTGGAGGAGGAACAGGGTATGGTCCAGGCAATGGCGGAGGAGGAGGAGGGACCGGTGGAGGAGGAACAGGGTATGGTCCAGGCAATGGTGGAGGAGGAGGAGGGACCGGTGGAGGAGGAACAGGGCATGGTCCAGGCAATGGTGGAGGGGGAGGAGGGACCGGTGGCGGAGGAACAGGGTATGGTCCAGGCAATGGCGGAGGAGGAGGCGGGAGCGGTGGAGGAGGAATAGGATATGGTGGTGGTCCAGGCAATGGCGGTGGAGGGGGATCGGGAGGAAACGGTGGAAACCCTGGGAGTGGATATAATTATACCTGGAGTAACGGGGGAAGTCCTGGAAATGCAGCCAACGGGGGAAATTCTGGTAACGGGGGTAATTATGCCTACTCTTGGACTAAAAAATGGTGAAAAGAGGTTCAATGCTTCGACAAATACATGTATGTCGTCGACGAAGACTTTTTTCCCATGCGCATATAGTCGTGCTCTGTCTTAGCTATGTATTATTGGGTTTCTGATATTTTCGCGATTTGCATTAAATATTTTGCTTATTTTTTAGGCCTACTTCTTTATGCGCTTTGTATTTGTCCATATTTCAATTGTTTGCTTTTAGACATAGTATGTCTAATTCATCTTCAAAACGCTTGTTTAAATACATTTCTTTCAAAATAAGCTATATATTGCTAGTGTCTTGACTTATATCTCAGGCGATGCTCTTGGCACACGTCGACCGCTCTCTTGTGGTAGCTCTCCTTATCTACCTGTCCATCGCCCTGTGAATATAATAGTCGTTTACCGTGCTCTCCCTGCGGTCTTTAATGAAACTGACCTAGTCCTGTCTCTTAAAACGCAACGTTTTGACTTATCAGCAAGGAATTGGCGCGACTTTTATTCATTAAATTTTTTTGGCTGACAGCGTAACTATTATTTCTATATTTTCTGCCAGTGATAGTGATTATTTGTTTAAGCCTACTTTGTGATCTGTACTTTAGACAAAAAAATTCTGAGATCCTGCTTGCCTTGTGTCAATATTATATGATCCAGTAAAAAGTTGAACGTTGCTCAATGAAAACAGGTCTACCTTGTAAATTTTACATTGCGCTCAAAATCATGTATTCCTATTTGGCTATTATATAGCCTTAGTTGTAATGTGTTTTGCTGTGCTTTATCGTCAAACTTACGTATAAGGCACGGCCTGGAAAATCTGCAACTGTCTTCCCGGATCGGTTGCACGATGCAGAGACTATTATAAGAAACTAAGGGACTAATAGAAATCCGTGGACTAGTTGTAAGAAATGTTCAACATGAACTTTTCGAAGCACGCGCTTTGCAACAGATATCAATTTTATTTTCTGTTAAATGCGAGGCTGGATTTCCACTGGAGTAGATTTACGTTAAATTATGTAGCAGCAATTTCTGATAAATGTTATTTTATTTTTAAATTTTCTTTCGGATTGCAGGCAGAAAATAATATCATCGTGTAAGGTTCTGATATTTTATTTTAAACTAAATAGATGTGCAAAATTTGTATGCTTGACACTCACTGACTCTAAAAGTCGTATCTGTAGTACAATATATAGCTTGAACTAGGCCTATTATAAACATTTCTTCAGTGCTTTGTGCTGCATCGCATCGAATAGTCTATATCGTGCAAAGATTCTCATTTTATTACTATTTTCGTTGGAGGCTATCCACAATTGTATTTTAGCTTATATACTTTGGTACGATATGGAGCAAATAAAATGTGTTGATGATCATGTTTCAGGAATGTTTACAGGGTCTATAATAATTGTCGACCGATGTATGCTGCCTATTCCCAAGTCTCTCCTCTCTCATCTAAGCTTGACCATTGAAAGTTGTTAGAAATTGAGGCACTGGATGATGTTGCAACTTTTTTCAGCTACTGCAAAACTGGACAGCAATTCATTATGCAAAAAAATTGAATTCAGTCAACAAATTTTGGTACAAAATGTGCATTAATGATGCTATCACTGCTGTAATTTACAATAAGCTACAATTAGCACTACTTTTACCACAACAATTAAGGCTATTACTGCCACAATGCTCCCACTCGAGCCATTCTAATAATAATGATGATGACGAAAATGATGATGATGATGATGATGATGATGATGATGATGATGATGATGATGATGATGATGATGATGATGATGATGATGATGATGATGATGATGATGATGATGATAATGATAGTAATAATAATAATAATAATAATAATAATAATAATAATAATAATAATAATAATAATAATAATAATAAATTATGGTCATTCCGGACTGATTTTATAGCAGTAGTTAAGAGCGAAGTCCCCGATGGATCCTAAATACCTCGGAGCAAAAAAAATAATAATGACGACAATTTATATGGCGCCGAAACACAGCACATGCCGTTTCAAGGGCGCCTCTACAAACACAAACGCAATCAGTCAGAGACTCAGAGCAGAGGTAAGCTTACGCCTCTAAAACACACGTTCAATAAAATATCAAAAATCAAATGACCATTTATTAAGGCAGCAACCGTTGGTCATTGGACACGTTTACCGTCTACGAAATTCAATTATAAATGCAGAGTCAAAGATTGTAGGTTTTATTATGACATCAGCAAGTTTCACACGCGCACATGCACACACTGAAACGCACAATTGTGCGTTGTATCTCTACAACATCACGCCCGTAGTTACCAAGGGACCAGACTTAATATAACCCCATAACACTCGCAACTCTCATTACAACTGCCATTAGATTGAACTACCACAATAATTATTGTGTAGTGGCAGACGTTCTTCAACTTCGTCCGTGTCAAGTTGTATGTGCAAGGTATGCCATGTATATATAGGCCTCAGTTGCTGGTAGCTCAACAATTGGTCGTTTGTAGAACAGAAACGTCAATCGTAGTAAAAAAAGACAAAACAACGATAATTATTTTCTGCAAGACTGGATGTTATTTTTTAGGCGTGCTCGTGTTAATTATTTAAAGTGAAAGCAGGGTTTAGAAATTCCATGGGTTCCCGGTAACCATTTCAGGCCTTAGTATTTAAATTAATGGAGATTTTCCGCATAATATTATTTGTTCTTGGGTAAGCACTTATATTAATCTCGGTTAGGCTACATCTAGTGAGATGGGTGTGTTGAGCGTAGGGAGGGGTATGCTATAAAGAAAGGTTGTCATGCCATGTCAATGACTCATTAATTCATCCATTCCGAAAACTTATATAGCGCCCCTTCAAGAAGCCTACTCCGACGCGTTCCCAACCCAGCCACAGCTCAAAAGAAAGGTCTTGAGTAACTGGTAGAAAGCAAGCAAATTATTCTGAGATAGTAAGCGTAGTGCAAGCGGGAGCCCATTGCACGTGGACGGGCCAACAACCGAGAAGGCTCGACGCTGTCTAGTAGTAGAGCAGATTCGAGGGACCAGCAGCTCCCCATTGGCCGAAGAGCGTAAAGCTCGACGGGAGGCTATGTCCGAGACAGGGCGACAGAGATCAGATAAGTAGGACGGGGCACTACCAGTGAGGCACCGCAAAACAAGTGCTGCTACTCTGTACGAGATGCGCTGCGAGACTGGAAGCCAGTGCAAAACATCACGCATGTAAGCAGAAATCGGGGCAAATTTAGGTATGACCAATAAGCCGAGCAGCAGAGCGCATGACCCGGTCAAGACGCCCTATTAAGCTAGATGGGTGACCAGCAAGAACTAAGCAGCAATGATCAATGATGTAATGACACTTAGCCGTCGTCGCTTCGCCTCGGTTTCTTGCATGAATGGACCATGGGCGGAGTTTATCAGGGGTCATGAGGGCTAAGCCTCCCAATAAGACACAGATTTTTTTACCGTGTAAATGGTATCTTTTTCCGGGCTTAGCCCCCCCCCCAAGAAGACTTTAGTCCTCCAAGAACGGAAACCAAACTCCGCCCATGGAATGGACCAATGAATGCATCCCATCATGATCTGTCATTTACGGTCCTCAATAGATCCGCTTCCGATAGTCCGGTCCACGACATGATGTTATCGAGCCAGAATGCTCTAGGTCAACCGCGGTTACGAAGACCAGAACCGTAATAACACTACTCTCAGTACTCTCCTGCTGACGCATGATGTGATCAAAGTAACACAATTCCGGGTTTTGACATGACCTATTAACTCGCTTTTCGTCCCTGCTAATTTGTAAACTCGTTCATTAGTCAACATTTCTGTCCATGAAATACGGAGTAGTTTCCTAATGCATTTTTTTCAAAAGCCTCTTCCTTCTTCTTTGGTCCCTTCCTAAGGAATGGACTTCCCCATCAGTTCGCTCTGTCATCCTCTCTGGTAGTGTATCCTCGTCTTTCTCTCGTCTAAAAACTCGATTTTTTCTCTGAGTTAAACGCACTGGGAGCGCTTGTGAAAGGCTCTTGCTGCGAGAAGCGCTTTATCATGGGCGGAGTTTGGTTTCCGTTCTTGGAGGGGCTAAAGCCTTCTTGGGGGGGGCTAAGCCTGGGAAAAGATACCATTTACACGGTAAAAAATGAATTTGGATCTTCTTGGAGGGGCTTAGCCCTCCCCCAAGCCCTGATAAACTCCGCCCATGCGCTTTATAAATGGTCAGATAAGAATTAATTTTTCAATTTTATATGTAGCCTATTATAATTATTGAAACGCGCGATGTAAATTATACACCATAAATCCATGCTAAAAATCACACTTGCTCACTAGGGTTTATTCCGCATGTTAGCTGCTTTGTAAGGCGCCCTTGTAACGCCATGGCTGCGTTACTGCACCATATAAATTGTCGTAATTATTATCATTATTTAAAAAAAATTGTTATAACACTTTTTCAACAACTGACACAATCACATGCAGACAAATAAAATAATCGTTTTCAACATTAGGTCCTAAGCCTCTCAGTGTCCTTGCTGATAAGTTCTGTTGTGCCCAACACGGACGAGTTTCCTATTTGGAGCGCGACTGATAAGCGCTGGAGCAGATGGTTAGTTTCTCGCTGGTCACCGGTCGCTACAGAAATCCTGCCTCCTAGCTCCTGAGCGAATTCCAGAGACTCAGTGTGCCAGCTTCCTCCGGATTCGATGGCCACAGGAACGAAGTAATGCGACTGCAAGATGGCAGCGTATTTACTGGTCTTATTTTGAGCTGCTTTTTCAGCTGCTGGTGTATTTTGCGATGTTAGATGTTCGTAAGAGGCTGCAAATGTGTCCGGCACGGTGACGTCCCAAGCCAGGCAGCGACCGCTGGACCACGGTATTATAGTAACTCCGTCTGCTCTTTTGCCATCGGTTCTGGACAGACCATTGGGTTCTTTGATGGCCGGTATTTTGGCTTTCGTGAACGCCCGCCAAATCACGTAATTAATTTTATCATAGCATGCCGTTGTTGTCTTCCAGCACCTTTTGGACAAGAGAATCCGTGATGGCCTAAGTATTATTATTATTATTATTATTATTATTATTATTATTATTATTATTATTATTATTATTTTATTATATAACACAATCGTTTATTAAAAGACCAATCGAGCTTAATACCAGACTAAAACAAAGAAGAATTCAAGCATTATTAGTATTATTATTAGTATTAGTATTATTATTATTATTATTATTATTATTATTATTATTATTATTATTATTATTATTATTATTGTTATTATTAAAATAACAACAGTTCCCTGAAGGACGAGTATACTCGTCATCGGCATAATAATTATTATGCGTAAGCTTCTATAAGCGAGTCAAGTCGATTCTGGCGATCAGTTGTTAGGACTGGCTGGCTAGACATACATCAATGGAGACAGCGATGTCTCGTGAGGAAAGTAATTGTCAATGCACATGCTGCCTCAGTCTGAAAACTGTCTGCATCGTAATTCATGCTTCACTAAATACCAATATGTTGCTGTAATAATATAACGATCGATAAGCGCCACGTTTAACTCAATGACTAATGGTGAGAAATCAATATCAGTTTGAACGGATTGAAATCATAGAAACCCCAACTTTGAGAAGATGTTGCGTTTGCCGAGGCTAGCCAGCTGTATGTTACCGCATTGGATGGAAAATCGTAAAGACACTGCAGAGAAGCCTCAAAGGAGTAGTCATAGCTGCATCATCTGCAGGTGACTTCATTGCGTTCCTGTTCACCCGTCCTTGCAGAATGCTGTAAAAATATAAACTGTCATTCAGTTCAAACACAAAGTTCATTGATTCCCTTGTTAGGCCTACCTAACCAAATTTCTGCTTTAAGACACTCGTCGATTTCTCTCGTTTCAAACATTCATGCAAGAAAGGCTGTTTATTTATTGAGGAGAGGAAGCAAATGATAATGGTGATGATGATAGTACAGCAACAACAACCAATGCTACATGACATCCACAGCAGAACGGGCAGATACTACCACAACGGCTGCAGCTACTACTGAAACTACGGTTGCAATGCTGCAATTTTCAAATTGAAATAAATACCATAGTCCGATTTGTAAGCAAGTGAAGTATCGATGCCTCGTATGTTTTTTATGTCAGATGATTTCAAATTCTTCCAATTATAAAAGCCTTCGAGTGCATCCTAATTGTCGCAGTAACGGTCATTCTAGAAGCTTCCACGCGCCGTGTAGCCTACCTAACGATTTGTCGATGAACCTATGGGTTTTTGCATTCTGGAGACTCAATCAAAAAAATTCCTTGTGGTGAGAACGAACTGCAATGAATGACAAATGGGTGACTTTATTAATGACTGCCATTACCTACGCTTTCCCTTCCTCCCACTCTCTATCATGAAATAGGAATGAGGCATTTAAGATCATGGGCCAGAGTGTATGATCTGATTCCATAACGGAATCATGTTTTGCGGGCTCTAACGTTAACATTAGTATTAGAGTCTAAATAGCATTAATTTGCCACTCCACAGAATAGCATAAGCACACTTAGTATTTTCTGGTTTAAGTTGAAACAGTTCAAAGAGTGCAAGGACCGGTATTTTACGTTTGACGTGTTCAGAACTGATGCAAGAAAAGCGCCATCTGTTTGGGTAATTTTGACATCCTAGCTATTAATTCGTCCCGTTGGAAAGCGTATAAATTTGCCCGTTGCGCAATACGACTGACTACAACATTTCGTCACTGCCGTCAACAGGTTACTGACACTGGTCGACGTGCAGCTTGAAAGACAGAATGGTCATCGGGCTGTTCCTGTTGATAGCCTTTTCGGCAGCTAACCTGAATTCGATTTCAGATGCAGCACCATCAGGTAACTGCTACCAGCTAAGAATTATGGTGATTTTTTTCTTCAGTACCGTATTACGCTGGAGCATAATTTTTATGGCGAAGAGGAAGAAAAATTTGACGATGAATGAAGTTAAATGTTAAATGTTATTATGCACGACTAAAATAAACTTGGACAAAATTTATAGGCATTAACACAAAAAGACGATTCAGTAGTTGATTTCAATATGGCCATTTAACATAGGCTACATGCCACTCCTAAGTATGCATGATAAAAATAACAGATGCAATTGATAAAAAAAAGAAAATTGAATACGAATAATTCTCGACCTGGTCAAAGCCATTGATACTATTGACTATGGGTCTCTGCAAAGAAAATTAGGCCTATATGTTTATGGGATTCGAAATATCCAGCAAAACTGGTTAAAAGGCTAGTTTAAAAATGGAACAGAATATTAATTAGTTAGTTTAATGGTACCAAGTTACTATTGAAGTCGATCAATTATGGTATCCCTCAAGGTTCCGTCCTAGGGTTTCTATGACCTACTCCTTACATTAATGCTCTACCACAATGTCATGTCTCTTCTGGTCTTTTCTTTGTAGGCCTATTATTCGCTGACGATACTAATATTTTTACTCTCAGTCCTCAATAGAATCGTTAACCGATCATACAAGCACTGAACCTAGTCAAGTAACAGCAGGGCCGGATTAACAAATGTGGGGAACCTGTTCGGCAAAGTTGTGGAGGCCCCAACTTACAAAAGGACGACAAAATGACACACACAAAACGTGTTGTATAGGATATATAGGCCTATTCAACGAATCAACTATTAATTCAATTTTTATATTCTTACAATATAAACAGTCATGTCTTTTAGTATTCCAGTCTAGTGTTAAAGTAAAAGGTTTAAGAATAATTATTAAAGTGATACATGGTTAGACCTTGTTTCAAACCAGGGTAGGCCTATAGACAGCGCACTGTTACAAGCAAACAGTGCAGAAGCTTTTTTATCCCCCAAATAAATTCTTGGCAATCTTGAGGCGCAGAACAACGACCATGGCAAGGCAGAGGTTTTTTACTAGGACATTTGCCCTGATTTGCCCTGGTGTAGCATCGCCACTTATTGCAAACTAACATCATATTACATACCTTTTTTCTATATTTCCGCGCTTTCGCCAGTGGTAGACCATGCATGGTTCAAGCTCCATCTTACCAATGTTAACTTTTCAACCCGGCTTCTGTCTCTCTGCATGGGCCGCCTTTCACTGCGCACAGCTACCTGTAGGCCTAGAGACTTTCTTGCCCCTTTTCGCGTACTGTCACCATGCAGTGAAGAACATTCCTGGCAGTGGGTCCGGCTATCTGAAATAGCCTCCCTGTGGTCTTCTTTCGCTTCCCCCATGACTCTGCAGGCTCTTTCTTTCATCTTCTTAGGTTTTTCTGATTTTGAAAAGGCCTGGGTTGGGAGCGCCTTTGAGTAGATTTCTTTACTAGACGCTATACAAATTTATGTGATTGACTGATTGTTTGACTTCGTACAAACAGATCTGTATAGTATAAACAATAATTTATAATGACGCCATTTCATAATGCGTTGCTTGGCACTTGAGTTTCGATTTGATGAGGTATCAGGTGTATAAATTAGCAATAAAAGTTATAGCTCTTACTAGAATTTCTGACTGATTTCAAGATCAATCTGCCTGGTAATGAAAATTCCAATAAGGGTCCCCACACATGTACAAAACTTGAATATGTCAAAATCAGTAGTTTTCGAATATTTTTTCCAATTTTCTCAGAGATTTAAACTCGTTTTTGCTATCACAATTAATATTAGCAGCAATGAGGAGAAACACTCATACTGCATGGGTGACAATTTTCCTATTGCATGTGTGGGGGCCCCTAAAGTGTGGGAGCCCCTGTTCGGTCGAACATGTTGAACATGCCTTAATCCGGCCCTGAGTAACAATTTGTATTCAGTTGAACAAGATATTTATGCTGGCCCACCCTGTATATTCTTTTTATATAATATAAAATGTCACTTCTTCATTCATAAATTATACCAACTTGTTCATCACTGATATCCCGATTATTCAAGTGCGTTCGTTCTTACGAGTTCCCTGGGTACTACGTAGATCGACACCACTCCTGGAAAGAACATATATTTTATATTTTATCACAAACCGAAGAAAATCTGAGAATATTTATACGCTTATCAAGAATCCTCCCTCCACAAATTCGAACCGCTCTCTACCATACTGTCATATATCAACAACTAACTTATTTTATTATAGCATGGGCTTCAGCATTTATGTCAAATCTTTCTATGCATAGGCCTATAATCTTTCAAAAGTGTGCGGTCAGATTTATCGCAAAAATGTCATAAATTATGGAGCCCATACGAATACTGAATATCCAAATTTGAAAGTATGAAAACCAAACGAGATTAAACAGCTTCAAATTTGGATTTTTAAAAAAAAATTAGTCCTATGTCCCAAACCAATTACCGTCAACTTATAATAATCAATTTCAACTATGCAATCATTGTCATTCAAACATAAAGCCATGTCATACTCTCTTTGCGCGTATACTAACGATAATTATATAATATATATAGGCCTGCCGCCAACTCATTTCTATAAGATATGCAGGGCCAAGAGTATGAAATGATATCCCTCCATATAATTATTCGCTCACTGCCCACCCTGCAACTATTTAAACGGGAACTGTGCACTCACATCCAACAAGGAGTCCAACCAACCCTTTCTTAATCAAGCAATACACACGAGTCACTACTATCGAATCACTAGTGTTCTCTTATTTGTTTGTTAGCATTAAATGCTACCATTAACCCTCGGGCTACCAAGGGGGGGTGGTTGCCACCCCCCCTAGGTTTTTCGCAAATCAAACGCGTTCCGTCTGGAATAAAATTTTGAAAAAATTGGTAGCTGTAGAGGTTCATTGGGACACATTTTGAGCTAAAATGTTTGATGATGCCCCCTACCGTTCAAAAGTTACACCCGATATACGCAAGGTACCAGGGGGGTGGATACCACCCCCCATAGAATATCGTCTGTATCTTTTCCGCCCTTTAATATTAAGAGACACAAATTATACCATTCTATAGAGGGAATGTGGGGCTACATTTCCTTGCTAACTGAGTTGTCTTTTGACAACCGGAAGTCCTCAAAATACATTAAAATATATATAAATGTGTTTTATTTTTATGAAATTGTCATGTTTTTGCTATTATAACTTATCCATAATTTATTTTTTAATAGAAATAAATTATGCCATTCTGTAGAGGGCATTTAGGGCTATTTTCTGATACTAAATAATTTGTCTTTTGATGACCGGAAGTGCTCAAAATAAATTAAAATATGTGAAAATGTTGGGGTTTTTTACAACGCAAGCCAATATGTCTGCGTAAAAGTTTTTCAGCGGCTAAAACATGTTTTTTTGTTTTGATTGAACATAAAACAGACTTATTACTAGTTTTTATAGTTGAATATTGGACTTTATTATATGTAAACTACTTTTTATATATAAATCATGTATAAAACACACAGAATCTAATATATTCCTTATGCGTAAGGATACAATTTGTGGAATCGACGGGTACCCATGGTAAAAAATTCATAATTTCGAGGGGCATTCATATGTTCTGAACCTAAATATACCATTTTGTGCAGAAATGAATGCTGAATCAAATGGTGTATTACAAGTTATGATATCTCAAACCAAACCCAAAATCCAGGGGGGTGGTAACCACCCCCCCTTGGTAGTCAGTGTTACAAAAAAAGCTTGGTAGCCTGAGGGTTAAATCCGCAAGTAACACAATTATGAACAGAATGCACTTAAGACACAAACAACTTGGGTATTTAAGTTGTCGGTGTCTAGAGTTCATTTTGTTCATATGTTGCTTACGGATTTATCACCGATAGGTTTTTCACATAACATGGTTTGCCGTGATCAGTTTTTTGTCAATTAGATACTATTGTCTAGGTTTTCTTGGCTTGCGGGACCTCTGGCCCCTCCTGGGTTCCCCTAAGTAAACGGACAAATCAATTAATACTATAGGGCCTATAAATCTGATGAAATTACTGCATAGTATGTTAGTTGCCAAAATAGAACTAATAGTATGTTAGTTGCCAAAATAGAACACGTTAGGCTTATGTTATGTTAATTCCAATGATAAATCAGACTTGCTTGTGCTGAAATTCAAGTAATTAGCGAACATTCGATTGTCACCAAGTTGAAATATCGTTCGAAGAGTAAAATATATATATTTTATAGACCTATGCAGTATTCGATTGCCACCATTTTGTCGGCGTCGCCTTTCTAAAAAGTGTTTTAATCATAGGCGGAGACCTGGGCCGAGAATTGGGGGGGGACGGAAAGACGCGAGATTTTCAGAAAAATTTCTGACGACCGGCGAAATCTCGAAAAAAGTTATTTTCGCCGCCAAAAAAGTTGATGACTTTTTTTTAGTCATCCGGCCAAATTCTTGACGAAAATTTCTATTTTCGCTGCCAAAAAAGTCTTGACGCTCAAACATTGGGGGGGGACAAATGCATGGGCCGTCCCCCCAACACTTTCATTGGGGGGACCGTCCCCCTGTCCCGCCTAGGTCTCCGCCCATGGTTTTAATAAGCGAACACCCTTTCAACTCGCCATTTTGATGGTCGCACTTTTGAAGTCGCCCTTCTGATCGGATACCAGTCTTCCACACGCAATTTACTCATTGTTTTGTCGTGCAGTTGCACGTGAAAGTAATTTTTCTTTAAAAACTTGCTGACAAATAAACACGCAAAGAAACTTTTGAATCGGCGTCTATTGGAATTGAACTGTTTATTAATTTATTCGGTCATAAGTCCTATAGTATATCAAAGACTGGGCGCCTGCTTCGTCCATTGCTTGGCGTTGCTCTTTGGCACGCACTCCACCCGACCCATGCAAGTTATAATTTGCCCAGATCTCCGTTTCTCTGGGCCGCCGATCGATGCGTTCCGCAGCCCGTGGTGACTACCTCGTTCCTGTTTCACGTCCGTGACCATGCATTTAGCATAAGAGCATTTTCGGTGAAGAGTAAAGCTATTTGGAATGGACTCCATGCGGCTTTCCGCCCGTTTCATCGTGACTCTTTTGTCTCTTTCTACTCTCTTTGAAAAACGCATTTTCTTTTCGACCAGGTCTAGGTTGGGAGCGCCTCTGAGTGGCGATACTGAAGGGGCGCTATACAAACTCATGTAATTATATGACTGCTTGATTGACTGATCAACGCTAAACAACACACTATAACGCGTCTACGACTCGATGACCCACGATTTGGACCCATAAAAAATGGTCGCCGACAGATGCCAAAATTAACATGTACAGAGAACAACGACACACTCAAACACGAGAGAAGCCACACTATCTAAACTCACACAAATAGCACACAAAAAACATGTCGCACACACATAATTATGTACAAGAACACACACGCAAACACGCATTATATAAAAACTTCCCGTGAGGCGACGCACCCACTTGCAGGATTCACAGACGCAGTAGCACAAACAGGAAACAGAAAGCACACGTATCCAATAATCCACCTTCAATAGTTTTAATCTACCTGCACTAGTCTTGTAACATAAGGAAGTGTTTTATTTTTAATACAGAAAAAAGAATCGATGAATCTGGTTATCTCGCTCTAGAGACGGAACTCAAGGCCAGCATCTCAACACGCAAGAAAAGGTCTCTAGTCGATGTCGGACTCGAAGGCTCAGTACGGTCACGATCGAAGCGAGACATTGGTGACGTGGGTATGCCTGATCAGGAATTAGGTGGAAGTATTTACCCAAGACCTCGAAGGTCTGCAGATATCGCACTCGATGGCTCAGTACGGTCACGATCGAAGCGAGACATTGGTGACGTGGGTATGCCTGATCAGGAATTAGGTGGAAGTATTTACCCAAGACCTCGAAGGTCTGCAGATGTCGGACTCGAAGGCTCAGTACGGTCACGATCGAAGCGAGACATTGGTGACGTGGGTATGCCTGATCAGGAATTAGGTGGAAGTATTTACCCAAGACCTCGAAGGTCTGCAGATGTCGCACTCGAAGGCTCAGTACGGTCACGATCGAAGCGAGACATTGGTGACGTGGGTATGCCTGGTAGGGAATTGGGTGGAAGTATTTACCCAAGACCTCGAAGGTCTGCAGATATCGCACTCGAAGGCTCAGCACGGTCACGATCGAAGCGAGACATTGGTGACGTGGGTATGCCTGATCAGGAATTAGGTAGAAGTATTTACCCAAGACCTCGAAGGTCTGCAGATGTCGCACTCGATGGCTCTGACCAGTCACGATCAAAGCGAGACATTGGTGACGTGGGTATGCCTGGTAGGGAATTGGGTGGAAGTATTTACCCAAGACCACGAAGGTCTGTAGATATCGCACTCGATGGCTCTGACCAGTCACGATCAAAGCGAGACATTGGTGACGTGGGTATGCCTGGTAGGGAATTGGGTGGAATTATTTACTCAAGACCTCGAAGGTCTGCAGATATCGCACTCGATGGCTCTGACCAGTCACGATCAAAGTGAGACATTGGTGACGTGGGTATGCCTGGTAGGGAATTGGGTGGAAGTATTTACCCAAGACCACGAAGGTCTGCAGATATCGCACTCGATGGCTCTGACCGGTCACGATCGAAGCGAGACATTGGTGACGTGGGTATTCCTGATCAGGAATTAGGTGGAAGTATTTACCCAAGACCTCGAAGGTCTGCAGATATCGCACTCGAAGGCTCAGCACGGTCACGATCGAAGCGAGACATTGGTGACGTGGGTATGCCTGGTAGGGAATTGGGTGGAAGTATTTACCCAAGACCACGAAGGTCTGTAGATATCGCACTCGATGGCTCTGACCAGTCACGATCGAAGCGAGACATTGGTGACGTGGGTATGCCTGATCAGGAATTGGGTGGAAGTATTTACCCAAGACCTCGAAGGTCTGCAGATATCGCACTCGAAGGCTCAGCACGGTCACGATCGAAGCGAGACATTGGAGACGTGGGTATGCCTGGTCAGGAATTGGGTGGAAGTATTTTTTCAAGACTTCCAAGGTCTGCAAATGTCGCACTCGAAGGCTCTGACCGGTCTCGATCGAAGCGAGACATTGGAGACGTGGGTATGCCTGGTATGGAATTGGGTGGAAGTATTTACCCAAGACCTCGAAGGTCTGCAGTCAAGGCTATGGCGGATTGAGAGAAGGAGGTCTGTTGACTGGGGGATGGAATCAGGTTGAAGTAGGAGGGTAGGTGGTGGTGGTGGTGGTGGTGGTGGTGGTGGTGGTGGTGGTGGTGGTGGTGGTGGTGGTGGTGGTGGTGGTGGTGGTGGTGGTGGTGGTGGTGGTGGTGGTGGTGGTGGTGGTGGTGGTGGTGGACAAGGCTATGACTGATTAGGAGGAATGCCTGTATTATCTTATAATAAGACCTGGAATTCCTGTGTAATACTGGGGATAGATATAATTATACCTCAAATGCTGGGATTAATCTTGGACGTGGATATCATTATTCCTGTTCTTCTGAGGGAAATACTGGAAATGGATAATTATTTCCTGGAGTTACGTGGTAAGTCCAGGAAATGCGGCTAACGAAGGAAGTCTTGTAATTTGACTAATTATTCAAATAACTACACTTGGACTAAAAAAAAGGGGGTGAAATAAGTGCTTCGTTAGACTTACAGACGCATAATTATTATGTTTTCAACGATACGTTTTTTCCATACACGTACCAATATGCCCGCTTTTGGTTTCGTCGTGAGTCTCTGATGGTTTCGCGAGTTTGCATGAAATACTTTGTTCATTTAGTAGCCTATTGATTTATGCGCTTTGGATATTTTCATGGAGATAGTATGTTTATTTCGTTGTTCGTACTCTTGTTAAATTTAATTTGCCTATCATTCAACATGCGGTGGGTCCCATAAGTCATATACAGTAGGCCTATTGCAAGTGTCTGAAACAGCTTCGTTTGCAGACTGAAACAGGCCTGGTGCTTGCCACTTACATGATTGGTCGCAACGTTCGATTTTTAACGCGTACCTTAACAACAGTAAGTTACCTGCAAGTTGCAAGAAAAATAGGCTCTACACGACTTTAATCCATGATTAAAATTGTAGACGACAGTGTAGCTATTATTTCTGAATTTTCTGTCAGGGTTCGTGTGAACCTATTGCTTGATATAGCCTCCTTTGTTATGTGCCGTTTAGAAAAGAAACATGGTTGAATTCCTGGTTGCGTTGAGTCAGCCCGCATAATTCAGCAAAGAAATAAATTTCTATTCCCAACCAAGATGCTGCTCAATGAACTCAATCATGTCTACCCTGATTTTTTTAGTATAATACAGTTATACACTCATAATCATGGCATGTGTTCCCTGATGGTTTGGCGTAGACTAGTTGGAATGTGTATCAGTGTATTGCTGTGCTTCAACTTTCAAGTTTCGTATAAGGCACGGCCTGGGAAGTCTGCACCAAGATTACCGGATTGGCTGCGCGATGCAGACAGCTATTGCACTTCTTGTCTAGGCGTGACAGTAGTAGCCTACAACATAAACATTTCGAAGCACGCGCTTTTGGAATAGAAATTTATTTTCTGTGAAATGCTCGCGTGACTTTTCACAGGTTTAGAGCTGTGTTATTAATTTTATGTAGCAGTAAATTCTGTTGAAGTTTGTTTAATTTTTAGATTAACTTACTCGTCGCATGGAGAAAATAATATCACCGTAGGCCTATAACTATTATGGTTCGAGTATTTTATTTTAATCTACGTAGATGCGCAAAACTTGTATGCTTGACACTGACTTTAAAGTCGCATCTGTAGCGCAATATATGCTTCAACTGTAGGCTAATAAACGTTCATTCAGTACTGTGTGCTGCATTGCTTCGAATAGATCATAGAAAATTTGTCTATTTTATTGCCATTTATGAGGATGACTATTCACAGGTCAAACCATTCGGTATGATCATGGAGCACCCAAACTATGATGCTTCTCATGTTTTGGGACTCGTTCTATTTTTGGCCGATGTCTACCATTTCATATTAGGCTCGGTTCCTCAGCAGCTGCCAGTTGATCCGCCTAAGTTCGACCATGTAAAACCGTTTGAAGTTGTGCCACTGATTAGTGCTAGAACCGTTTATCTAATATACACCGTGGTTCAAAAAAAAGTAAGCCAAATTGTTTTGCATATATCTCCAATACCTGATGACATATCACGCTAAAATTTTACAAATATTTAGAGAATTGGACCAAGAATGTGACTCCAAAATTTCATGAGATAAAGTTGAACGGATAAAAAGATATGTATCATTCAACTTCATATGCAGAAATATCAGTTTACAAGCAATTTTCTGTTAGATTCATTGAAATGCAAGTCAAACTGTTTTTCTTATATCTCTAATGCCTGATGATTAATCAGTCTAAGATTTTCCAGATATGTAGAGAATTGAACCATCAATATTATTTCAACAGTATGGTTCGATTTTTGAATTAATAAGATGCTCAAAATGTCCTCCTGCTGCTGCTTGCACGCAAGCCTGGAGGCGCTGGCGCCATTGAGCAGCAGCATCGTCGATTATCCTCTGGTCCGGGCGATCCCATGGCAGACTTCAAACAAACGTTGCTTCAGATCGTTTATATCATGGATTGTTGTCTGGTAGACTCTGTCTTGCATCACGCTCCACAGTTTATAGTCGACAGAATTCAAATTTGGGCTGTTCGGAGGCCATTATGTGGGAGAAATGAAGTCTGGCGTCTCTCTTGTCAGCATTTCGATGGCTTCCTTGGCTCTGTGGGCTGGGGCAGTCTGTGCTGGATTTCTGATTACAGGTAGAAGATGTTGTGACAGCAGAACGTCGCGATAATAGGTTCCATTAATTTTTATTCCGGGATCAATGAAGACTAAAATTAATGGGAACGACCAAGCGCCGAAACCTCAACGAATACCATAACAGATTTGCTGAAAACTGATATTTCGTGAGTTGAAGTTGAAATATTCATATCTATCTATCCGTTCAAATTTATGACATGATTTTTTGGAATCCTATTCTTGGTTCAATTATCTAAATATTGGGAAAATTTCAATATGATTAGTCATCAAACATTAGAGATGTAAGACAGTTTGGCTTACATTTTATTGAATCTAACAGAAAATTGCTTGTAAACTGAAATTTCTGCATATGAAGTTGAAAGATTCATATCTTTTTATCCGTTCAACTTTATCTCATGAAATTTTGGAATCATATTCTTGGTTCAATTCTCTAAATATTTGTAAAATTTTAGCGTGATATGTCATCAGGTATTAAAGATATATGCAAAACAATTTGGCTTACTTTTTTTTGAACCACGGTGTATATTTATTTTATAATTCCAACATGGACAGCGATTTATTGTGCGATTAGAATTATTTGAATCAGCAAAAATTAATTAATTGTGGTGTGAAATGTGCACTAATAAACTTGCGACGGCTATCATTTCCAATACAATACCACTAAAGAACTGTAGCACTGCTTCCACCAAAGTAAGAGCAACTGCTGCCACAGTGCGTGGTTTTTTTAAAGGATTTCTTTTCGAACAGAACTGCGCGACCTCTTATCTCTCTTCCCATCTTCCAAGGTAAATTAGGCTACTTGCAATCGGATCGCAATTACCCTTTTACTATTTCTAATGCACATCAGTACTTCTACAACTGAAAACATTTGGTAATGGAACAGCAAATTTTGTGAATAACTGCACGCACAGAAATCCCTGCAACAGTAGCCTACCACCAATGCAGCATGTAGGCCAACTGTCGCAGTTTGGCCTACTACCTGCAGACCTAGGCTATACATAATTATCACCATGTACGAGCACTATCTGGAGTATTCAGTGAATAAAATTTCAGTGAATAAAATTTCCTGTCTTCAGATAGTCCCTTTTCTTTTAAAGTTCATTCTCAGTGAATGAACTTTAATACACATTAATTTTATTAGACTCACATTTTAAGTAGAAACGTTCAGAGTTTGCCATGACAAGAGCAAACGCACAGGCGCATACGCAAACATTGAAACGCACATAATCTTTACATCATCACGCTCCATAGCTACCAAGGACAGTAGCCTACGTTATACAAAAAAATTACTGCCATACGGCAGCAGACCATAGACTACTCGACCTACTGTAGCAACTACCACTAGATTCGGCGAACTAATACGATAAATTGCGCAAACGTAGAAGTTCTTTGTCTAGGTTTGTTTCAAGTGTGCGCTATTCTTCACATCGGACACAGTATGCAGCGTAAAGTAGCGTAAAATGTAATCAATGAAATCACGATGATCTCATAATTATTATTTTGCCTGTAGATTTTTACTGAATGCACGCGATACGTGAGTCTTACGCTTACTCAAACGCGCTCGCTCAAGGAATGGCGCAACGTCTACACGTAGTTGGTAGGAACCTTACTGTGTCTGGATATTTAGGAGGTCCATTCCGAAGGACAGGGTTCATGATGGATGATGGAATAGCTGGAGGAATCGCAATCGTAATCTCTAAACTTCTTAAGCGCAACTCGAAAGTCAAGCGCGGGGCAAGAGCTTATTTACCAGCTTATTTAATTTTAGGCCAACAGCAATTTCGGTTCTGACAGCAGTAGCAACAGCCAATGATCGATCAAGTAGCTTTTATTGAACACATTTTGACATGGGTCGTATTTCAATCGAACATTCATAAGAAAATCTCTATTGTTTTGTTGACGAGCGTTTATCATAATGTGCGTTGCGCGGAGCTATGTTTGTGAGAGGGAAAACAATGGCTCCGTGAGAAAATTGGAATAAAGCTTTGTTTAAAATAATGCGTCCTTGCTTTAGAAATCAAGCAACAAGGCCAAATAGGGTTCAGATGGGAAATTTCATTTGAAGCGACTCCTATCCGAATTGTCGTGGATTTGAACTACAAACCTTTAGAGTCTATGACTTTTATTAATTAAACGTTTATTAAATTGGTCTACATCGCATTTAGGGGCTACGTACAGCAGAATATGGTGTGCAGGGCTGTAGGACTACTGTATGCCTACAGCAAGACTACAAGCTTCGCAGAAACTGCTTTCCTTACTTCATTGCAGGCAGTAATGACAAAATAGATGTAGTCAAGTTGCTATCATTGATCTAATAAGGCTAATATTATATATTAGATCTTCTTTCATAGCATAGCAGGTCGACTTTTTATATTGAAGTCATAACAGTGGAGTGAGTATGGGACACTTCTAGCAAGGTCGTTGCTAGGGGGTGTTTTGTGTGTTTGAGCACCCCCGAAATTCAAAAATAATGTAAAAATAATGCATTTACTAGCGCTTGATGTAAAAACCACAGTTTTTAATGTCTTTGCCGTCGAGAACAACCGCTATGAGAGCTCACAACGATTCTCCAAATCCATTAGTCAGTTGTCACGATTGCTTCTTGACTAGCTAATCGTTGCTCACGGTCGAGTAATCATCCCTCGAAATAAAATCCTGGCTACGACCTTGACTTCTAGAGGAGTCCTGTTTGTAATGTCCAGCGGTAATTGTATAAAACACTAATGTTCCAAATTTCAATGCCACACGATTCAGGCAACTTCACATCTTAAGTACTGTTGGTAATGATTCTGTTTGATATCGACAGGCAAACCCGGGTTTCAATCGCACTTATAGCTAGTTTTTGTCTTCTCCTGGTATTAGCTATAATGCGCAAATAATAATAAATCCTGGTTTATAACCTACCCTGGCTAATGCTTCGTTTCCCTACTCTATCGTACCCCGACCATTCTGACAAACGGACTACAAAATTATTCCAAACTACGATTTAACTTTTGGCTACTATCGATCGTTGATGTCTTTTGATTGGAGATTGTGCAGTGCCGTCCATGGCGGCGCTTCGAACTTCATTCAATGATAGCATGGGCGGAGTTTGGTTTCCGTTCTTGGAGGGGCTAAAGCCTTCTTGGGGGCTAAGCCCGGGAAAAGATACGATTTACACGGTAAAAATATGAATCTGGGTCTTCTTGGGGGAGCTTAGCCCCTGTTAAACTCCGCCCATGAATGATAGCATATAATTATGTTAGGAGTCGTCTTCATCTGAGTATAAATTATCTTGTCGTAAATCCACTTTTTTCCGGAATGCAACTGGAGTTCATTTGCAGCATTCATTTGTTTATTTTGCTTCCGTTTCAATTAATTGGACATGCGACGGGTCGTGCTAAATATATTCAGTGAAGACTAGGCTACCTGTCGTATGCCCTGTTTCCATGCAATTTTAACCCAGTAGTGCTATTCCAAAATCATCTCACCATATGAAAACTTTGTTGCAAATGATGAGTTTGGACATTACCTAACACAAATTCCGCAAAATTTTAGCTTTTGATGTTCTAGGAGCAAGTTTTTGAAGCGTCTCATTTTGGAAGACGCTAGGCACGAATGGGTACGTGAAGATCTACATAGTGATAAGTATAGGATATGTCACTCAGGACTGCTGATTCAGTCGAGTTAACAGAATATTATAAATAATTTGTACTCGTAATCATTTAAAATCAAATTTATAATCAAAATTTTAAGAAACATTGCATGCCTGAATGAATTTATATGCAAAATTGTACACATTTTAAAATGAATTGCTTACAGGCAGAATATCGTAATAATGCTGTTCATGTCTCAGATCAACATCCTGTAGCAATAGCAACCAACACTGTTACAGAAAGCTTACTAAACAGTTATATTGAGCTGTTTCAAGTGCTAAAGTGCTAGTGATTAGTTTTGTGTAGCAAATTGTTGGCTTAACGCCCCTTATGTGAACCGGCAGCATATAGGCATTCCCTACCCGATTTCATAGCATTACCAGCCATAACGTCTTCTCATTGGCCGGCTCCTGATTATGAATATTCATAACCAATGACGTGTCTAACGCCTTCTCGTGCGCTGTTGTTGCTGCTGTTGTCGTACGGGGGGTGGAATGGCTGATTGCGATACTTTTAGACTTGGAGTTTTAACGAGTTGCCATTCGATCGTGAAGTAATCGAAAAGTGTGAAGATAGACTTCTAATCAGAGCACAAAATAAATTAAGAAAGTTACGCGTTGTTACATGCGTGCCTGCAGGGAACAATGTCATCGACCAACTCA
This sequence comes from Lumbricus terrestris, assembly GCA_949752735.1. Lineage (NCBI taxonomy): Eukaryota > Metazoa > Annelida > Clitellata > Crassiclitellata > Lumbricidae > Lumbricus > Lumbricus terrestris. Next base: position 4,880,497 of record OX457043.1, on the reverse strand, counting down.
TCGCTTCAATAGTGCACCGTGCTCAACAGCTATGTGACGCAACAGGCGTCTGCTTCGATGATTCAAAAGCCAAAAATCAAAATGTGCTGCAGAATTCATTACATCAGATTTGACTAGATTTCAGTAAATCAGCACCAGTTGAAAATTATTAGCGTTCCACACATTCCCCATTGTTACTTTAAAAGCTCATGAATTATTCAGTTTCATGAATTGTCTCATTTCCATGCCTACTGTTCGATAGCCAGTAATATTTTGAGCTTATAAGTAGTTCATGTCAATCTCAGTTCTAGTGAAAATCATTCAAAATTTTATGTGCAATTCATGCGCGATTGCATATAAAGTAAAAGTTTTATTAATTTAAGTGTGACAGTTACCTTCATTCAAATAATTCAAATTTAAATATGTTGAATCATGAATCAGAGCACTTTGCATCCACGTTAACACGACGACTTTCTAATTCCATGTTCTGACTTTCTCACAAGAATGGATTTCACTACTCGCATGCTTTACACTTATCAGCATTTGTTTTACATTACTTTTCATGTATAGCCTATTGCTATAGGCCTACTTTATTATTGCTTCCGTGTTGCGTAGCCCATTAGACCTACTATTAAAGGCCTTCTTTATTATTACTTCTATGTTATAGGTACTGCATCATCAGGATCGTTATCTACATCTCTCTCTCTTCTTAAGACCTATTTTTTCTCTAGGGGTTATCGCACTGGGAGCGCTACTGAATGGCCTTGGTTGTGAGCGGCGCTATAGAAATTTCTAATTACATTACATTACATTACATTACATTACTGCATCATTTGTTGATGTCCCATTAGGCGCTTTGCTAATAACGCCAGTGTTACCCTGTTGCCATTACTCATCAATAGAGCACGCAGCGTTACCTTATTCCATTAAGCTTATATGTAAAACTGTATGATGTAGGCCCTATATATTTATTAAAGCACTTTATAAATCTTAGCAGGTAGTTACCATAATATAGTCTATTAATGGACGCAAAGGTTGCCAGTTATTTAACCTATAATATAGGTTAAATAACTGGCAACAGATTGTTTACAGATTACTGCGGTTAGCCGTTGGCAATATCAATAATATATTATATTATTGATATTGCCAACGGCTAACCGCAGTAATCTGTAAACAAAACGAGGCCACTGACATCATTGGTTGTGAATATTCATAATTTGGGATCTGCCAATAAGAAGGCGCTTAAGGCTGGCAATGCTATGAAACCGGGTAGGGAATGCCTATGTGCGAGCCGGCATTTCATTTTTTTTAATCAAACTTTCGCAGACTTTCATTCGCACAATGCATCTGAGTTACAACAGATTGGCTTTAGTGCCAAAGTGCAAGAGAATTTCATACTGTCTGGTTCGTACAGTCAGCTTTTCATTTCCCTAATAGACACAGCTATGTGTTCAGATCCATGGACTGGCATGGCATCACTTTTCTATTTTGACGCCTCGACCAAAGGAAGTGATGAATCTTAACATTTGTTGACTTTTATCTTATCAATAGTGGTATATTTTTCTCATGTGCTGTGGCAGTCTCAGAGTGGTAAAAAAGTAGTTATAGTATAGATTACACAACATAGTTGTTGCAATGAACCACCCACACCAAGTTGAGGACTCATGACCTCAACTCTATAATAGATCTGACTGAGCAAAGTAACCATGTTTTGTATTCAATAAACATTCTGTGTAGCCCACAAGGTTTAGTTGCAGTCTGAGAGTGGTAAAGAAGTGGTGAAAGGACCACTAGCTGTAAGTAGGAATCAAAATGAATTGACACCAATATGCCACCTGAATAATCCAGACAGTGAAAGTCATAAATCTATGTTTAGAGAACTCTATAGAAATAAACAAGCTCTTATAACTTTCTGGGGGGAGTGGAAATGGGGGTGGCATGCGTCTCAAAAAGCCTCTGCCCCTCAACTGCCCACCACGCCACCTACTCGCGGTCCCCCTGTGGAAGCAAAGTGCGTGGTGGACGACCGAGCTTTCGCCGGTATAAGCGAACCCAACACACCTGGAGAAGGAAGAAAAGGACGGACAGTGGAAGACACGACGCTAGAGATGGTGTCTCAATAAAAACACCGAGAGGAAGGCAGCGGGAAACCACCTCTCTATTTTTCCCAAGATAATGCCAATGACAAAATTACAGAAAGAAGTAAACAACGTTAACGGGTCGACCCAACCAATGGTGGGAAGAGTCGCGTTCGGCAGGCATGGGGGCAAGGCCATGCAGGTCGTAATCCAGAGAAATCCTTGTGAAACGAGCGAAGCGAGAGGAACCCAAAGGAAATCCGTTAAGGAAAAGATTAATATCGGAACTTGGAACGTGAGAACAATGAGAAGAGCGGGGAAGTTAGCAAATGTGATAAGGAGGATGAGAAAAGCCAATCTAGATATCTTGGGATTGTCAGAAGTGAGATGGGAGGACGGAGGAGACTTCATGAGTGAGGGAGTGAGAGCGATATATACTGAAGAAAGAAATGGGCAAAGTGGAGTGGCTGTGCTACTAAATGAAAAGGTAGCCGGATGTCTGACTAAAATTGAGAGCCACAAAGATCGGATACTTGTGGTGGAAATTAAAGCACACCCGGTAGACATCAAGATAGTACAGGTGTAGCCTACATGCCAACAATAACAAGCGAGGAAGAAGAGGTGGACGAGATATACGAGGTTATAGAGGAAAAACTGCGAAAGACGAGAGGGAAGAATTACACAGTAGTGATGGGAGATTGGAACGCATCAGTGGGAGAGGGAAGAGAGGGAAATTGTGTAGGAAAGTATGGATTGGGAAAAAGAAATGAAAGAGGACAAAAGCTTGTGGACTTCTGCAAGAGACAGAAAATGGTGATAACAAACACATGGTTTCAACAGGAAAAGAGGAGACGATACACGTGGAAATCCCCGGGTGATGAAAAACGTTATCAGATAGACTACATCATGGTAAAAGAAAGATATAGAAATAGTGTAAAAACCTCCAGAGCTATGCCGGGAGCGGATGCGGATACGGATCACAATCTAGTAGCTATGTCAAGCCACCTAATCCTAAAACTGATAAGAAGAAAAACGCAGACAATAAAGAGGTGGGGTAAAGAAAATATAAAGACAGAGACGAAAAGAATAGAACTGGCGCAGAGAATTGAAAGCAGAGTGGAGAGGACACAACAAGAGCAAAGTGAAGAAACAGCGGTGGAGGAAAGGTGGGAAAATATCAGGGATATAATCGTGGAGGAAACAACAGAGACAATAGGGTACCAAAAAGGAAAGACCCCACGGAAGCCATGGATAACGGGAGAAATGATAAGAGAAATGGAAGAGAGAAGAAAGTGGAGGCATCAGAGCACGGAAGAGGCGAAAAAGGAGTACAGAAGGCTAAACAACAAACTAAGAAGAACAACCGAAAAGGCGAGAGAACAATGGTGGGAGAACCAGTGCAGAGAGATAGAAGAACTACAGAGGAAGGGAAGATATGATAAGATGTATGAAATAGTGAAAAAGACTACAAAGAACATGATGCAGAATGGAGGAATTGGGGTACAGGATAGAGATGGCGCAATGATACAAGATCCCCAACAAGTAAAGGAGAGATGGAAGGAATATGTAGAGGACCTCTACCAAACCAAAAACAGGCCCACGAGGTTAAATCAGGAGATGGGGGAGGTGGAGGAGGATGAAATAGGACCAGCAATATTGAAAGAGGAAATAATAGCAGCTATCGCGAAAATGAAAAACAACAAGGCTGAAGGAATCGATAACATACCAGCGGAAATATTAAAGGAGTTGGGAGAAAAGGCAATGAATGAAATGATCCAAATCTGTCAGGAGATCTACAAAACTGGAATGTGGCCAGACGACTTTCTGCAGACAATACTAATACCATTAAAGAAAAAGGCGAACGCAGTAAGATGCGAAGAATACCGTACGATAAGCTTGCTGACTCATGCTTCGAAGGTGCTGCTAAGGGTGATGACAAGGAGACTGCAGGCAAAGGCGGAGGCAGATGGATGTCTTGGAGACGATCAATTCGGGTTCAGGAAGGGTAGAGGAACGAGAGACGCCATTGGAGCTTTGAGAATACTAACGGAAAGAAGTCTGGAAAACAACCAAGAAGTGTACATATGCTTTGTGGATTACGAAAAAGCGTTCGACAGGGTAGACTGGAGGAAGCTAATGACAATCCTGAGGAAGATGGGAGTGGATTGGAGAGACAGAAGGTTAATAGGAAACCTGTATATGGGACAGAGGATAAGAGTGAGGATAGAGGGGGAACTATCGGAGCCGGTATAAATAGGAAGAGGTGTGAGGCAGGGGTGTCCACTCTCACCCATACTATTCAATCTTTACATCGAAGAGTTAATACGGGAAGCAATACAGGACACGGAAGAAGGAATAAAGATTGGAGGAAAGATGATAAAGGCGCTAAGATTTGCGGACGACCAATCAATGCTGGCAAACAAAGAAGAGCACCTACAACACATAATGGATGAACTAAACAGAACCAGCGAAGAATATGGGATGAAGATAAACATCAAAAAGACGAAAGTAATGAGAATAAGTAGAGAAGCAAAAGGGGAAAAGAATATGAAAATAACAATCAATGGAGAAGAAGTGGAGCAAGTCACTGAATTTTGCTATCTGGGAAGCCTAATATCGGAGGATGCGAAGTGCCACAAAGAAATCAGGAAGAGGATAGCGATGGGGAAAGAAGCGTTCACGAAAAGGAAGGAGCTACTGAAAGGAGGATTGAATCGAGACATCAAGAAAAGAATGGTCAAGGCACTGATCTGGAGCGTCACACTGTACGGAGCAGAGACCTGGACGATGAGAAAGGAGGATGTCAAACGAATAGAAGCGTTCGAGATGTGGATATGGAGAAGGATGGAAAGGGTCAGCTGGACAGAGCATAAATCAAACGAAGAAGTATTGAAGAAGGTGAAAGAGGAAAGATCCTTGATGAATACAATTAGACCAAGGCAGAAGAACTGGATGGGACATATACTGAGAGGCAACTCCTTGCAAAGAGACATAGTGGAGGGCAAAATGGAGGGGAAGAGGGGAAGAGGAAGACCGAGGGAAAAGTTCTTGGACTGGATGATGGAGGATGGATATGGGAAACTTAAAGAAAAGGCACAACACCGAGAAGAGTGGCGTCGTTGGGCATCTGGACCTGCCGAGAGGCAGCAGACCTAAAGAAGACCTAAAGAAAGAATAACTTTCTGCCTTGCGTGTTCAAGCTCTTTCTAAAAACTGTAACAATGACCAGTGAAAATTTCTCAAAGTATATTGAAATTTCATTCGGGAGATCTGCTTATTCAATAGCATTGTAATTATATAAGTTATTATTATATAAACCAAGCCTGCTATAAGCATTTTGTCCATTTTGCAAGCTGACAGTACTGAATCCAGGGAGGTTAACTGTAGATAAACTTGGATAAGGGTTATCGTGCCTCGGGATTTACACCCAAAACTGACAAAGAGATCTGTTCAAAGAATTGCATGCATATGATACCCACACTCATCTGATCCTCGGATCCTCCACCTTCCTAAACGACACCCGCAGTAACAGTTACTCTGGCCCTCTGGCTACCAGACTCGGACCTCTTTCTGACTACTCTCTGGAATGCATGTAGGTTTCAGACTCGATGCAGCACATGTGAAAAAGCTTGTGCTCTGCGATTGGCTTTCGAGTGGCGATTTAGAAGCAGCTAGAGTAGCACTGCCCCTTGAAAACTGATACCTGTTTTTTGTTCATTTATTCATTCGTTCATTCTATGGACTTATATAGCGTACCTTTAGGAAACTACTTTTTAACATCTACTTGTTGATTTTTAACAAATTTCTAAGGAAACTATTCGTATTAAAAATTATACACAAAATGAAACTGAGAAATTTTCATGAAGAAACCTCTTTGAAAAATACCGTATTCTTAATTTCCAGCTTTGCATTTTTCCAGCTCTTGCAACAAAAAATTTTAACCGTGACTATTGTAAATTTTTACCTCCCCCTTCAAACATTTCTGTTGGCGCCCATGGTCCTAATAGTTTGGTCATCACTTCCTCGTCGAAAGTGGCACAATCGCAGTCGTCCCTCTTTACCAAGGTGGCTTAGCCTATGTGCTCACGTGTGTTGAAAACTGCTGCTCATCGAGTAGGCCTAGGCTATAATATAGCCTAGGCCTACTCGTTGAACAGCAGTTTTCCATGCAGTTGGCCATATTATGGCAACACATGTTTTCGTCATCAAAAAATTTTGCTTGTCATTGCGATGGAGCAACATGGTTGATCAAAATCGATATAACATAATATTATGTGTGCAGGACAACAACTTTTGGCTTAGGCCTATAGTGAGCACAGGGTCGTGTTTAAGGTTCCTCGAGTGTCGGTGCAAAGTGTTACCGCAGGGGCATAGTGTATTTCGAGCGGCCGTTGGTTTTCCAAAAGCTACGGCCACGTGTAAATAAGTGGGCCTATATATCATAAAGAAATTTACATCATCCTATAGATGCGCTACTGAATCTGTGAGCGGCGCTATAAAAATGTTCAATTACAATTACAATTACAATTATAGGACTTTTATGGTGGTTACACTTTTAATTAATTTTTTCTTACACTTACTTGTCATACAAAAGGTTTAGGCCTAAGTAGGCCTAACACTCAGACTCGCTGCACTCTCATAAGACATTTGGCCAATACACGCAGGAACAAAACTCTCGGCTCAGGCCTCAGAGCATTCGGTGCACCGCACCGAATTATGTTAAACACAGCCCTGAGTGAGCAACCGTAAGTAGGACCTTAGGTAAGTTACAAGCTTTGTCCTTTAAAGAATGTCATGCTGTCCCAGTTTCTGTTTTAAAATCAAGAGTGCTAGAATAGGCCTATTGTCTGTAAATAATTTCAATTGACTTGCATGCGAGCAAGCAGGCGCAGGAAATCAGTAGCGTGGCCAGGAATTTATGATAGGGGGTTTGGGTTTTTTGTCTGCCCGGATGCCCTTTCTGACACCAACCCAACAGTATTACAGTAAATAAAAAGGGAATAAAGTAACAAAGGGAATAAAGTAAGAAAACCAATTGTTACTACAAGCAATTTTTTTTATATTTTATTTAAGTGGATAAATAACCTTTAAAAAAATTGTCCTGGGCCAATGGGGGTTTAACCCCGAACCTTCCTTGTCTACATCACTGCAAGATATTATTAAAACACGGAAACGCCATTAAACAAGATAATGATCTGCAAAAGCTACAGCAGAATAGTCATCATCCGATATAAAGAGCCTGAAGTGTAAGTGATAATTAATTGATTTCAATGTCAAATAGGCTACTGCTACTAATACATCAAAATCAATTGCAGAAATTGAAATTGTCCAATTTCATTCATTAGTAATAATTACTGCGAAGTCATAATGTCAAAGGAGGTGGAAAAGACTTTAATTAGTTTTCTACATGGAAGCGTCCAACTGTTTTCAGGTTAATAATCATAGTCACACTATAATACCAGACCTAATAAGCGCCGATGGAATTAATCAGCGCTGACGCTTAGGCAATGGGCACTCACCACTGGCAGTCCCGCCATATTACAACTGAATTATACTAGAACAGGATGACCTTCGACTACTATAATCGCAACTAATGCCACTGCATCAGTTATTTCTGCTACGAATACTGGTGCTATTAGCACTGCTACTTCTACTGCTACAGCTAATACTAGGGCATGCTGCTGTTGTTAGTGCTTCTACTGCTCTGCTATTGCTACTGCTATTGCTGCTGCTACTACTGCTACCACCACTACTACAACTACTACTGCACTACTACTATTAAAACTACTACTACTACTCATCATCAACCGAGGGACAAGTGCCCGTAGGTGCCCTGCTACTACTACTACAGCCAATACTTCAACAACAGCTACCACTACTGCAGCTACATGTACAATGATATACTACGATCACTACTCTCACGAGCAGGTTATAGGGCTGGATACCTAGACATATTTGGCCTATACCGATATCAGAGGAGAGACTCAAGGCACGTGAGGAAAGTAATTGCCAATGCACATGCTACCTCAGTCTGTAAGCCGTCTGCGTCGAAATTTATGATCCGCTCTTTGCCAATATTTTACTGTCATATCACACGGTCGATCAGCGCCACGTTTTACTCGTGATTAATAATGTCTAGAAGTCGATGTCATTTTCAACGGTTTAGGCCTAAATCACAGTAGTCGTAATCTTAGTAAGACGTTGCGTTTGTCGATGATAGTCAGCAGCTGTATGCAATGGCATTGGATAGAAATCCTGAAGGCGGAGAAAACCGTAAATAAAGTTGTCGCTGGATCACCATATGGAGATTATTTTAGCTTAGGCCTGCCGTTCATCCGACCTTGGAGACTCATATGCAAAGATATAACATACTGACATTCAAATTTAACATATCGTCCAGCGATAACATTGTAGCATACTTAACGTAATTTCTGTACAGAAAAACGCATTGCCTTCTCTCGTTTCAAATAGTAGGCTAAAGATAGGAAAGCGATAAATGTCTTCAACAGAAAGAAGAAAACGATAGCCTACTGATGATGACTGAACAGTACTTTTAAGCCACGCCCTCTGCTACTTCCACAATCGCTGTTGCTGGTACTTCTACTAGCCTGCACAAACGAATGCAATAACAACATTGAAATTGAATTGAATATTTTACAAATCTAGTATCGACATGACATAGATTTCAAAATCATAGATCTATTGCTTCATATTCTTACAGCTCTTAAGCATATTAGTGTAGCCTATCTTAATCTTTGCAGTTTCCGTTGCTCTAGAAACCTCACTGGGACGAATGAATGAACGTGTGGACGATTTGCATTCTAGTGAATCTTTCAATTAAATTGGTGTGATGAACATGAAATGCGATGAATGACGCACGATTGTAAGAATAACTTAGGCCCTACATGAGGACGCATTCAATATTCCAAATAGCCTATCCATCCATCCATCCATCCATCCATCCATCCATCCATCCATCCATCCATCCATCCATCCATCCATCCATACATTTATCCATCCATCCGTAGGAAATCCATCCAGCCATCCAGTCGTCCAACCATCCATTCAACAGCCCGTTCATAAAACCATTTTTCGTGCACCCACCAACTCATCCATTTACCATCCAACCATCCAACTATGCATCATTCCATCCATCCATCTATTCATAGATCCATTCATCCGTCATTCCACATGACCTTCCAGCAATCCTTTGTTTCCTTCTTACGGCCAATTGACCATCCATTCAACTTGATTCAAGAGCTTCCAACCCTTCGTCCATCCATCCATCCATTCTACATTCATACGTTCATACATGCATGCATCCATCCTTCTGATCATCGAACTAGTAATCTATCCATATCTCCATCCTTCATATACTTCCATCCAACCACTCATCAACACATAATAAGCTATCCAATGTTCATGCCTCGGATACAGAGATGTGATCTGATGTGGTATTTACATACGTGCACAGATAAATGCGCCGCTGTACATTCGTGAAACGATGCGGAAAGACTTTATAAATAACTACTGTGTTATCGAGCATGGTGTAGGATGTTATTTTATTTTACATTCCTGGTAAGGGAAAGAAAAGAAATAATACTTTTTAGCTTCACAACTCAACATTTTTTCAAGTAAATTTGCAGGAAATTCATCGAAGGCAATTAGGATCACAGACTAGAGTGTATAATTATGGTCTAATTTCATATTGAAATTACGCTATTTTGCGTATTTTAGTTAACGTTAGTATTAGTGTCTTAATAGCATTTGCAACTCCGCCCTTTAAGCATACATTGGCTTATCCGGCTGAAGCTAAAATACAGTTCAAAAAGAGCAAGGAGAGATATTTATGTTTGACGTGTTCATCAATTGTCACCATGTGTTTGGGTTATTTAAACTTCTAGTCCCCACGACTAACGTATGTCTATAAATTTCCCCGGCTGCGTCATACAACAGACTACAACGTTTCATCAGTCGTCAACAGATCACTGATCAGCAAGATTGGTCGACGTACAGCTCTTGAAACGACAGAATGGTCATCGGACTGTTCCTGTTGATAGCCATTTCGGCAGCCAACCTGAATTCGATTTCAGATGCAGCCTCATCAGGTAGGCCTAACTGTTAGTCTGTTATTGAAGATAAATGTGAAAACATCGTCTTTAGAATGGCGTTGTAGCTGATGAGGACGAAGAGAAGGGCGCAGACGATGAGGAAGGACGCCAGAAAGTGTTTGCTGATAATGATTACTAAGGAGAAAATATACAAATGGAACCTATAATTATCATGATGATGATGAAGAGGTCGATATAACTGATTAGGCTAAGGATTGCGGTGATGATGTCGTTCATTCACATTGAGATAGATCTAAGCCTGGCCTAGAATTTTTATAGCTTAAGTAGAGGTTGGATAAATGAAAATGATTCTTTGCTTAAATAGAAGCTGGCTAGAGGAAAATAATTCTTTTCATAAACAGAAGTTGGATAGGATAAAATAATTGCTTGCTTAAAATTAATAGATATTAGATTGCGCCCATTGTAAACTAATCGCTTGTCTAAACCCTACGGGCTACATAGAAACAATTTACCAACATGTAATACCGTCTGACCTTCCGAATGCATACAAGTAGTTATACGCTGCTGGTCTATAAACTTACTTTAGTTCAAATTATCTTTAGCGGAATATTTTTTGGGTGCATTCCATGAAATAAATTCAACTGTCGTTCGCTCAGATGTCTGAGCTCTCTCTTGTCGGGCGTTCTTTTGTCGGCGATCTTTTGTCGGGATACTCTTTTGACGGGGTCCCATTGACATTATTTTTTTGCGCAGTCCAAATTGAGTAAAATGAAAAGTGATGGTTGCGGGATCGGCGGGTTACCTAAGTGAAGGTTAAAATCAACGAGGATGAGGATCGAGGAGCTGGATATGTGTGGCGACAAGATATTCTAGGACGGAGGAGAACTGGTCAAAGAATTGTTCAGATGGGGCGTCAAAGTCAGTTTGGTAAATTGATAGGCTATGTAGCCTAAATGAGCCGTGAGACGTGGCAATGTTGACACGGATGACTTCGAACGTGAAGATTCCCACATCCAATGGCATTAGGGAAGAATGAAGAGGATATGGAGGAGGGACGGCGTTGCCCAGGGCTGTTTTAAAGGAATTTCTGGAACTGCACAACCTCTTCCTTTCCACCATGTTAAAGTTCTTCCAATCGGAGGACAATGCCCTTTTTGCTATAGTTTTAGCTGTACAGGAGTGCTTTTACAACTGCACAGATCCATTTAGAACTGCACATTTTGTGTACAACTGCACGTTAAAAAAAACCTGGCGTTGCCTCCGTGGGTTGGGCGGCCGTCAGGTCTGAAAGTGGTTTAGAAAAGTTGTAGGGTCTGAAACGGTCGTTTTGGGGGTTTTGGCCCGAAATTTTTCTGATGACCTTTTTCTAGTCGGCCTAATTCGCACTGAATTTCCCGAAAACTCTACTGATTTCCCTCTAAATTTGGTAATTGGTATAGACTGTATGTTAACCATTCGAACCGATTTTAGACCCGGCAACAGCAGGCAACGAAAATCGATGTCGGGTTGCCGACCCGTCCAGACCCGGCTCACTTTCAGCCATGGCGGTAGGCTAGATCGCGAAGCGTGAAGCGACGTGGAAAAGAACCTTGGACTGGCAAATCGTCATTCTTCTGGTGCCAGCAGCTCTCATTGACTGTGAAGACAATCAGTGAGATTTCTAACAACGTTTGGCCAGCGTAAACTGACTTGCCCGATAGCGAACGAGCATTCCACACGACCGCTCGTGTTCAAGAGGAGAGGGATAACGTTTGTAATTATTAATTAATTTTAGTTCTAGTTCTCCATTTCTATAGCGTCCCTTCAAGCTCCCTAATAAGAAGCGCTCCCGACTGCAGCGTGTGTATTGCATCGGAGGCTCCCGCTGAGGCGCCCGAGCAGATGCGAGTGAAGGACTTGCTCAAGGTCCCTACGCGGCGACTTGAGGTAGATTCCAACCTGCAATCCTCCGGCTGTAGGGCAACGAACATACCTATACTACACCACCGCGCCCCACAATTTGTAGGTTTTTGATGATCAGCATTGACAACTTATCACCGAGCACGTTATTATTTAATGTGAAGGAAATACGACAATGAGTTATCAGGTAAGCCTACTGATGGAAGAGTATCATTATTCTCAGCACTGCCAATTTTAATTTTCGTAATAATTGTCCAGCCATTCCCCGCAAGATCTGGTCGCTAGCTTGCCTAGATGTCATTGATGGTAAAACTTGTCTGTCGACTATCATTTCGGCCATTTGATCCTCCGTAATATTTGGCGTTTTTCGTCTGGTCAAAGTCATGCCAAAACGCTAGTAACTATTATCGTTCCTTTCATTATTCAAAAATAGCTACGCATGGCGATTCTGTAATGGTGCTAAGTTTTTTATTCATTCCTTACCGATACCCACTTAGACTAGCCTATAATGAAACTCGCCGCGAGACAAATAAACTTGTAAGGACATTTTTTGGTGTGCTGATCATTTCCTGCAAGTATACAGACATTTTCAGTAATATCGCGCCATGACATTTGGCATAAATTAAGAAGAACATTATAATATATAGTACCTATGGTAAATAGACTATGAGAGCAATAGGCTAATGCCGGTGTCGCGTGACAGAGTCTCCCTAAAAGTCTCCCCGGAGACTCGATTTCTAAATAGATTCTCCCCCGAGGCGGACCAGTTCCAGAATAAATTCGCCCCCCTCCCGAGACTATAGGCCTATTCCGAAATAAAGTCTCCAGGGAGAGAATATTTCCTACGGCGCAAACGACGAAATAAAAGTCTCCCTAGTTCAACGTGAAATTGGCTACAGTCGCATAAAATTTATAACTGAACAGGTTAAACCGTAAGGCCTAGTTTGCGTTGCTCATTCATTTAAAATGAACATAAACCTGCATACACCTATTATCAGAAAATATTTCTTCCAGTACAGAGGGGAACACTAGGCCTATTTCGAGAGATACTTTATATGGGGGAAACTTTGTATCTTGACATCGGCGTCTACCGCAATGAAACTTTTCATTTCACCAATTTCATTTCACCATTTCACCGTTATAATCAACGCTAAACAACAAATCAAGCAAGTTAACGACTCGAGGCCCACAATTATTCCAGATTTCGAATAAATTATTGTCAAAGAAAGACGCATAAATAATTTACAACCACAGACAAACACATCTGTCTACTCACAGAAGACACACTCGCACACGCACACACACTCACGCACGCGCACGCACGCACACGCTTACACATACTAGCGCCCTTACATACATACACACAGTTCAAGATCCTCACTCTGATCCTAAAGTCTCAACGGGGTCTTGCCCCAAAATATCTGGCTAATGCTTTACTTCGTCCTCACTCAGCTTCCTCCCATCGTCCACTTCGTTCATCCAACAGACTTGACCTATTGGTTCCTCGGTCTAGAACTGCTATGGCCCAGTCTCGATCTTTTGTCTCAATTGGTCCTTCTCTGTGGAATGCTCTTTCGCCTTCTGTTCACTCTACACTTCTGTCTGTCAGTCTCTCCTCTGCTCTGTCTCTTCTCAAAACCTGCTTCTTCTCGTGGGGCCTTGCGCACTGGGAGCGCCTCTGAACGGTTCACCCTACTAGAGGCGCTTTATAAATGTTTAAATACAATACAATACACACACGCACGCACATACGCATTATGCTGCTCCTACCATCAGCCTTCTAAGTTTGACCTCATTGACCTCTGATTTGAAATTCCAAACTAAAGGTTCCCAATCGGTCCGAGACCTTGTCGTCGTATTCGACCAGAAACTTACTTTTGCACGTCGCCTCAATCGCTTCAGTGGCTCCTGCTTTGTCCACTGCGACACCTTTGAACTCCCTTCCTCCGTTGTTCTCTCTTTTATTGCAGCTCGCCTATAATTGCCTTTTGCTTTATTCTGATTTACTGGTTTACCATCTGATCGGCTGGTCTTCTCTGAACGTATTCCATGCTCTGCTGCAGCGCGACTTATCCGTAGAATACCTAAATTCAGTCGAATTATATGCTTGAAGGGTAGCATCCCTGATATGGCAATGTCAGCTAGGCTTTAACTCCAACTTGCATGTACCTACTCGATCTTTGTCGGCCGGTGTCGGGTACTCGGATAAGTCGGTTCCATCGCTCAGCTGAAAGGGGTGTTCTCAATTCGTTTGCTCGTAACTACTTCATAATTACAAAGCCGTTAGTTTTCTTCTGGTTGACCAGGGGAATGGAATTATAGTCGACTCTTTGAGTTGTGCAATGCGCATGTTCTATAGGTCACTCTCTGACACTTTCTGTGAACACTTGAAAACTATTCCTTTTGGCCTTGGTGGACTTTGGAGCGCCTCTGAGTAGTTTCCCGGAATATGTGCTATGAATGTATGAAAGAATTACAACGCGCATTTAGCAATATCCACCACCGACTGTACCGTACTTGTGACGAGAAGAGGTGGTTCATTTCTGTTACAGAGACAAACATCCTCGAAGCCGGCAATCTCGTAGGAGATATAGGACTCAACGACCGCACCATAACACGAAAGAAAAGGTCTCCGGCCGGAGCAGAAGTGGGAGTCGGTGCCTCCGTCCGGTCACGATCGAAACGAGACTTTGGTGCAATTGGCAATTTGGCAGGTGGATTCCTTAATGCAGCGGGTAATGTGGCCGGTGGATTAGCTAATGCGGCAGGTGGAGCATTTGGTACAGCGGCAAATTTAGCTGGTCATGTGGCCGGTGGATTAGCTAATGCGGCAGGTGGAGCAATTGGTACAGCGGCAAATTTAGCTGGTCATGTGGCCGGTGGATTAGCTAATGCGGCAGGTGGAGCAATTGGTACAGCGGCAAATTTAGCTGGTCATGTGGCCGGTGGATTAGCTAATGCGGCAGGTGGAGCACTTGGTACAGCGGGAAATTTTGCTGGTAATGTGGCCGGTGGATTTGGTAATGTGGCAGGTGGAGCAATTGGTACAGCGGGAAATGTTATCGGTGGAGGTTTTGGTGGTCGAACATGTGATTGTGGAGGGGTAGGAGTATCGGTTGACAGTCTCTTTGGTGCAGGTTGGAAAGGTGAAAATTGGCCATTCCCAGGATTTGTCTTTGGACCAGGTTCTGGAGGAGGTGGCGGTGGTGGTCCGGGCAATGTCGGAGGAGGAGGAGGAGGAGGCCCAGGAACTGTGAAACCTCCCGTTCACATCGGTGGCACTGGAGATCAGGGAAATGGACAAGGCTATTATTATTACTGGGCTATCATAAATGGAAAAAATGTAACATGGAGACAAGGGGAAAATCCTCCTCCTGGATATAATCTTACTGGTGGCATAGGAGAAGGCACAGGACCTCCCGTTGACGGAGATCAGGGAAATGGACATGGTTATTATTATTACTGGGCTATCATAAATGGAAAAAATGTAACATGGAGACAAGGGGAAAATCCTCCTCCTGGATATAATTCCACTGGTGGCATAGGAGAAGGCACAGGACCTCCCGTTGACGGAGATCAGGGAAATGGACATGATACTTCCTCTGGCAATGGTTATTATTATTATTGGGCTATCATAGATGGAAAAAATGTAACATGGAGACACGGGGAAAAACCTCCTCCTGGATATAATCCCCCTGGTGGCATAGGAGAAGGCACAGGACCTCCCGTTGACGGAGATCAGGGAAATGGACATGATACTTCCTCTGGCAATGGTTATTATTATTATTGGGCTATCATAGATGGAAAAAATGTAACATGGAGACACGGGGAAAAACCTCCTCCTGGATATAATCCCCCTGGTGGCATAGGAGAAGGCACAGGACCTCCCGTTGACGGAGAACAGGGAAATGGACATGATACTTCCTCTGGCAATGGTTATTATTATTATTGGGCTATCATAGATGGCAAAAATGTAACATGGAGACACGGGGAAAAACCTCCTGCTGGATATAATCCCCCTGGTGGCATAGGAGAAGACACAGGACCTCCCGTTGACGGAGATCAGGGAAATGGACATGATACTTCCTCTGGCAATGGTTATTATTATCATTGGGCTATCATAGATGGAAAAAATGTAACATGGCGAGAAGGGGAAACACCTCCTGCTGGATATGATAAATCTGGAAATGGTTATCGTTATTATTGGGCTATCATAGATGGAAAAAATGTAACATGGAGAGAAGGGGAAACACCTCCTGCTGGATATGATCAATCTGGAAATGGTCATCGTTATTATTGGGCTATCATAGATGGAAAAAATGTAACATGGAGAGAAGGGGAAAAACCTCCTGCTGGATATGATCAATCTGGAAATGGTTATCGTTATTATTGGGCTATCATAGATGGAAAAAATGTAACATGGAAAGAAGGGGAAACACCTCCTAAAGGATATGATTCCTCTGGTAAGGGTTATCGTTATTATTGGGCTATCGTAGATGGAAAAAATGTAACATGGAGAGAAGGGGAAAAGCCTCCTGCTGGATTTAGCGCCTAATACTTCCTCATTTATTGGTTATTATTATTGGGCTATCATAGATGGAGAAAAATGTAACATGGAGAGACGGGGAAGACCTCCTGCTGGATATAATACTTCCTCTGGTGATGGTTATTATTATTATTATTGGGCTATCATAGATGGAAAAATATAACATGGAAAAACCTACTAATGGATACAATATTTCCTATAGTAACGAGGGAAATCCTGGAAACGGAAATAATTATTCCTGGAGTTACACTTGGACTAATAAAAATTGAGAAGAGGGTCACTGTAGTTGCCGTCATTAATATTTTGTATTTCGACGGATACCCTGTAACATTTCTTAGCAATTTATATGCTGGCATGCTTTTGTTTTAGTTGTGTAGAGTTGGCCTCTGATGTTTTCACGATATTGCTTGAAATAACTTTTTAATTTATTCTAGCTTCAAATGGTTTGGATGACTTGCTATATATAAGCTTATTTCAAGTGCTGGCTGTAATATCAACTTTTCATACGTCGTCATAATGCTCCTTTAATTTTTGTGTGTCGTTTATCATTCAGTGTGTCCGTGAGTGATATATCGCACATCTAGCCTATAATATTTCTTCGCTCTCTGTTTGGTCCCTAATTAAGAAGGCCTGGATGGCTGCGTGGTGACTTCAAGCTTCACCTAGATTATTATGCTGCACCTTGCGATATAGGCCCGACTTGCATTTTCATTATGTGTATCAATCGAGCACAGCAAAATGACCCTGTATCAATTTCTGCAAAGCATATTTGATTTTTCTATACTTTCTAATTAATAACTAGGCCTACCATCTAAAGTGCGAAACATAATGATATCGTTCGTCATGTCCGAATTGTGAAAACTTGTAAAACTACAATAATTGATCATGCTGCGTCATTTTCCCTAATGTACCCGGTATCAGACTGGATGTTCTTGTAGCTTAACAGAGAATGGGTCTTCAACGCTTGCTTTTTATTGCGATGTTTGTCAACAACGGATACTGTGCTTGCAAAAAACGGACGCTGTTTTGCTTCATAGCCTAAATGAATCCTCGATTTAAGTTTAGCTATAATTTCTGAATATTATGCCATGAGCGTGTGTGAATATGCAAGCTATATTCTTTGCAGTGCGCAGTCTAGTTAGATGACTTCTATTCAACTGGTTTCCTTGTGTCAATAATTCATGCGATTTAATAACGATCGAACATAGGCTAAGTTTCCATTATTACTATTATATAATAATAATAGCCTATTATTATTATAGCTTGAAAAGCGACACGAACTGCCTTGTGATGTTTATACGACGTTCTTAATAATCCTGTTTTTCCTTAGGTTTATAATAGTAGGAATGCATAATTGTTTCCGTGAGTCTGCTTACGAATAATTCGCATGCTGTGGGTCTGGAAAAGTCTACAAAAACCTTGTCGGAAAAGGATGTTTGAAGCAAAACACTCTTCGTGACCCAGGAATACGCTGTAGTCACGAGCTCTTGGGCGATGATGAGAAGCACGCATTTTGACTATAGTATACTACAGTCTAAGCACAAGCCGTCACTCGAGATTACAGACAAATAACTTTACTGTCTCAGCCTTTCAGGACAAGAAGCCTGCGCTGTAGTTTAAAACAATTAATTAATTATTATTGGCCTTGAATGGGTATTGTCCCCTAAATACTCCAACTTAAGCCACTAGTAAGCTATCTATCATGCGAAATATAATATTGTCCGGACTGTTCTGCTTATCATACATAGACTTTGACAATGGTATAATTGTCTGCGTTATGCTCTTTGGCTGTTTCTACGAATGTCTTAATTATGGCTACGAAGAGTCAGGATTATTTATGGTTTTAGTCTTATGCTTCTACTACTTACAATTATGCGCTATGCTTGAATAAATCCAGTATTTTGTAATGCGATATATTATTATCACCTGAGCCTTCTAAAATG
The DNA here is from genome assembly GCA_949752735.1 of Lumbricus terrestris. Lineage (NCBI taxonomy): Eukaryota > Metazoa > Annelida > Clitellata > Crassiclitellata > Lumbricidae > Lumbricus > Lumbricus terrestris. Next base: position 4,861,980 of record OX457043.1, on the reverse strand, counting down.
TTTTTTCAGCGCGGTGATCTTTAGGCATATCACTTCTAGATTTTGTGGATTTTCACAGGTCTGAGGTTGCGGTATAATATGCTGTAGGCTAACTATGAACACTAAAGAGTGCTAACTTTTGTATGCTTTTCTTTTACAGTAATAACAAGCAGAAACATTTTTATTTGTATTTTTAGCTTTGTATTTCAAAATATTAGGACGCACAAAATGAGACTAGCTTCATAAAATCATACGCGTAACGAAACGTGTTAATTGAACAGTGATTAACGTTTCTCCAGTACAGTGAATACCAAAATACATTACATTAGGGCTACTGTAAGTGCGCTGCTGCACCGCATTTATTAAGACACCTATAGGCCTACGTATACCGCCATGTCTGAATACCAAAATACATTCACAATCTGTAGAGGGTGAAACTCGTCAGCTTTAAGCAGACTACCTGTGCGACAATAATTATGACGTGAAGAGTGTAACCTAATCCAAGGAAAGGAGAGGAAGGTAAAACATATTGAAACTTGATTGATTGATTGATTAATTGATTGATTGATTAATTAATTGATTGATTGATTAATTAATTGATTGATTAATTGATTGATTGATTAATTAATTGATTGATTGATTGATTGATTAATTAATTGATTGATTGATTGATTGATTACTGGTCGATAAAAAAAGCTGAATGAAGCAGAAGTTGGTGGTTAAAGGAATAAAGACAATGAAAGTTCAACGTTGAAGGCTAAATTCTGAGAAGGTATCATAGCCTCCATCTTCGCAACTTCTTAGCGCCTGCGTTCATGGTGACAATGTCATTATTAATCTATAAGAGAACTTGTACATGTAAGTAAATAATAGCTTACAGCCAGATCAAAATATCGCAATCGTAAACTCAACATTTCTGAACGCCACCTACAATCCAAGCGAAAGGGCACCAGCTTATTCACTAGCGCAATGTCTAGTCCGAGGGTTGTCAAAAAGAGTTGTCCGAAAGAGGTCGGGGTCCGTTTACCAAAGCATCAGAGGTGGCAGATTAGCTGTTAGAGTTGGTCAATGGCGTTTAGGTTGAGAATTCCTAATCGTAATCGTAATCTCCACATTTCTGAAGCGCCACTCGAAAAACAAGCGCGGGTCATCAGCTTATTCACGAGCGCTGCGTTGAGTCAAAAGGGTTGTCCGTAGGAATAGTTCACGGTGGTACGGGTCGAGTTACCAGAATTGGAAGGTGGAGCATCAGGCGAGTCGGGACATGAGTTCCTAACCAGGTCAGAGTTCTGTTTCGAATGGAAAGCCCGAGGAGTGGTGGATTGAGGAGCCTGAGGCAGGTGATGGTGGGTGACCAGGAAGGATGAAAGTGGAACGGGAAAGAGCGGAGTTCAGGAGACAAGTCATTCCATATAGGCATGGTGCAGTGATTGATATGGCTCGGTTGGAGAACTTGAGATGAGAAGTGTCCGGAATTCGAGAACGAGTTCAGTTAGGCATTAAATTTGCTGCAAAGACCAGTTCAGCACTATCGAGTATCGAGTAGTCGAGCAAAGTCCGCAGGAGCCAGACTGTGGTGATGATGACTATGGCAGCTGGAGTTGTATGGGCTTATTATTATTATTAATTAAGTAAATTTGTAACGCAGTCAAGGCCGCATCGAAATGCGATTCTGAGTAAAATACTAGAATAAATAGAACGGGATTGGAGTAGTCAATGGATCGGTTGTCAGATGGAATGGTTTGAGGACATAGAAGAAGGTGTACAGTTAAGCAGACGGTATGGGTGAAATGTGACTCGTATTTAAATAACAGCCATTTAACAAGCACTTCGGATTGTATTGTATTATATCTGAAACTTTATTTAGCGCCTCTCGTAGTAGCCTACAGACTAATCAGAAGCGCTCCTAAAGTGCTGCCCGTATTGGGGTTGGTCTGTATGCTGCTCAACATAATCAATGAGTAGTTCTAGAAGTTGGACAATTAGACATAGCTTTGGTAAACCATTGACCAAGGACCATTGAAAAAGACAGAGGCTAGATTTCTTTTCGGTCGAGAGTTAGGCCTATGTCCTGGAAAAGATGTTCTAGACTAGTTTAAGAGAAAAAAATCAGTAGTGTCCGTTCCCCAAATTTAACTTGCTACAGATTGCTCAGTGAGTGTATTATTTGATGTGCGCAATGAATCCGCAAATAATATGCATAACATAAATTGCTGGGTCAGAATATTATTCTGACCCACCAATGTTGTGTGGGCCCCACGTAAGCATTTTTTGATTGACGACTGAATGGAAACTTCAATTCCCTTTTAGATTGTTGAAAAACGATTAGCCCTTATTATTCAATAATAATATAATATTATTCTGACCCACCAATTTCCCCTGCCCACATTGAAACCATACGAAAATCTGCTCGGTTTTATGTCTGCAGGATCAGCTGTCATATGAATTCTAACAATTTCCTCTTCATTAGCTAAAGCCTTAGAATTTAAGTCGAAACGACACAAAAAACTTACTTCTCATTGGTTATAGCCTGATTATTTTGTGCAGTCAGCATTATGGTTCAAATTTCGGTGTGCAAGACATTCTCTCAAGCCCTTAAGAGGTAGCTAACTACCCAAATAATAGCATGTATTGAACTGAATAATTTATTCTTGCTGGGCCCCACCTAAGAATTTTTTTGATTGATGACTGAACGGAAACTTCAATTTCCTTTTAGATTGTTGAAAAACGATTAGTACTTATTATTCAATATTCATTTTCATTCATTCATTAAAATAATAATAATTATAAAAATAAATAAATAATAACAATAATAATAACAATAATAATAATAATAATAATAACAATAATAATAATAGCAACAACAATATTGATCTTTTCATTAATGAAGCGCCTACAAGACGCACTGCGCCTTACATGTTATGCAGTAATCTTAATTAAACTATACTAACAGAACAGACAGCTTTGCAATTACACTGCGCCAAATAGCTCAGCCAACAAACCATGTCCGCCCAAAGAGGGCTCGAACTCGCTACATCTCGCACTCTACGCCAGCGTGTTATCCATTGCGCTATCGGAGCCCCACATCTTCAAGGAAACTACTCAGAGGTGCTCACGACTACAGCTCAGCCAAACAGAATCGTTCTCAAGTGTTTATAGAATGTGTCAGTGAGAGACATAATTACGGGGAACAGGCGCAACTCGACGAGGATCATATTATCGTTGAGCCAACCACAGAAAAAGGACTGCTCTGCATGATGGAGGTACGAGCAGAGGGAATTGAGAGCGCTCCCCTTCACACTGGCGGAGGGGGTCGATTAGTCCGAACACCCGATACAGGCTGACAAAGATCGAGTAGCAGTGGCGTAGCCAGAAATTTTGATGGGGGTTTTATGGCCGGAAACCCTGTTTGTTGCTATTTTTTCTTACTTAAATAGAAAAATAACCTTTAAAAAACCTTTTTCGGAGCCAATGGGGGGGTTTTAACCCCCGAAACCCCCCTTGCCTACGCCACTGTCGAGTAGATTGGTTGGAACAAGACCCTGCTGGCATCGCCATACCAAGGAAGCGACCCTGTATTGGGTTAGCGCTAGCGCAATGGATAACACGCTGGCGTAGGAGCGAGAGGTAACGAGTTCGAGCCCCCCGTTGGGCGGACATGCTTTGTAGGCTGCTATTAGCGCCATGTATTGCAGGCTGTCTGTTCTGTTAGTAGTTAAGTTTGATGTCAATTAAGAATACTGCATAGCCTGCACATGTAAAGAGCAGTGCGTTTGCAGGCAACTTAAAAATATTATTATTATTATTACTATTATTAACTTTAAAAATTATTATTATTATTCTTTTATCATCATCATCATCATCATCATCATCATCATCATCATCATCATCATCATCATCATCAATCATCATCATCATCATCATCATCATCATCATCATCATCATCATCATCATCATCATCATTATTATTATTATTATTATTATTATATTTATGATCATTCTCTGGAGGCGCCATTCTTTGGGGGTATTTTCGTTTTCGACACAATGTCTGTCAATGTATCATGGACATTGGACTCGTCACCAGCTGCACTTGTCCATCGGAAAGTTGAATGCGTGGTAAGAAATCCATTCTGAACATGCAGTGTATGTCGACTGTCTTCCATTCCTTTCTCTCACATTCCACTTCCTTCACTCCCGAGGTAATTAGGCTCATCACACTCCGTCCAATGTTATCTCCTATGCTTCATTCGTTGGTGTCACCACTTAGGCTACCCGCTTATGCCTCATGCTAATAGATAGGTCGCTGTGATTCTCGATTGTTTATTTGTCGGCCGGTGATCGCTACATTCACAGCTGTTCGCCTTGAGGTGATACTGGAGGTGATCAATAGGCCTTCATTCACCATCTGTTACACTCTAGGCTGCAGTCGAATAAGTCGTTGAACGACCTCCCCAATGTCGTTATAGAACGCTCTATGCGAGGACACAAACCATCAATAACTGCTTACTAAAGTTAAGCCTTAATTATTATTATCCATTAATCTGGTCGAGATACATGTAGGTAGTTTAAATAAACCAGACGTTATGGAATGGAAACCTGTGTTTATCGTACCCAGGTCACTTGGGTTCAAATTAGTTTTCTGAACCCGATATCGTACCGAGGTCACTTGGGCTGACTATCACTGATGGATGGTCCTTGTCTTCGCACATAGCCTTCTATAACGACATTATGGAAGTCGTTCAACAACTTATTCGTACTTATCATACTGTCTTCATTTCTCATAAATATGGACAGAAATTAATTTCTTAGAATAATAATTAGGCCACGTGGCCTATAATTAGGCTATTACTTTATCCCCGTGAATCAGACTTCGATCATTCAAATATCAATTAATTTTGCGCCATTCTCAGCTTCTAAACACGGACGAAAATTAACACCTTAGAATTATACAGTGATCCACTATTTGGTTTAAGGAAAATCCAAAATGGAACAGAATGAACTTCGACATCCCCTACTGCTACAGCTGATTCAACTACCGTACTGCTACAACTGCTACTTCTGCTGAAAATAGCCTACTACTCCACGGTTACTGCAACCACTATTCTCATTGTGCTCACGATCAAATGATGGGCTGGCTACCTACATGTAGGTACATCCAGGGTCGGATTAAGGCGTGTTCAACATGCAGGCCGAGCAGGGGCCCCACTTTAGGGGGCCCCACACATGCGGGAAAAATTCCGATTTTTTAAAGATTTTTGGCAAATTTCAACCAAACGACTAAAAAAGGAAAAGGTCACAAACTTTTTTGAAGGAAAACAATCGGTAATAGTCAACGAAATTTTCGACCAAACGACTAAAAAAGGTCATCAGAATTTTCGGCCGACGATCCGCAACAAATTTCCCCGAACAGGGCCCCACATTTCTTAATCCGGCCCTGGGTACATCTAAGCAGACAGAGTGAAGGCACGTGGCAAAGGGTTATGGTCGTTGCATATGCTGTCTGAGTCTAGCAGCAGTCTGCATCGTGATCCATTCATGCGCCGCTGCACCACGACCAATAGTTTATTGCAACATCGATGTACCATATAAGCGCCGCGTTATTTACACGTGAATTGGTAACACCGTGAAATCGACGGCAAGTCTAAACGATTAACTCCGGGGACATAATATATTTTCGAGAATACGCTTCACCTGTCGCGGTTAGTCAGCTGTATGCAATCGCATTGGATGGGAAAATCGTAAGATGTAATATTCTAAATAAACTTGTCGCAGGCTAGACTTAGACGGTAGACCTCGACCAATCAGATGTGGAAATGACTCAACACACATTAACTGTATGTCTGACGATTTCTTTACCGTTAGCAGGTAGTTGAAGACTGACATTCAAATCCACCAAAACTCAAACGCAAAACTTTATCCAGCGATTACACGTACTACTTACTTCTTTTCTTAAAACTATTTATTCTCTCGTGGCTTTGCGCACTGGGAGCGCCTCTGAACGGTTCAAGAGGCGCTTCATAAATGTTTTTATACAATACAATACGATACTTGACCTGATTTTCAAAGTTGATTAACAGACATTCAAACATGTGCAAACTCAAACATACATACATGTACACCCAAAACATGCAAATGTGGTAGTAATGCATATAAAAAAAACAATCAGAGCACGCATTATGAGTATGCAAAGGCAAGCTGTTTCTCGGCCTATACCCGGCTTACGAACGACTATGATTGCTCCTTTGACCGAAGACGACTTTGACGGCTCTTTTATAACAGCGAGAGCAGAAGCATGCTAAGTGACGAACTGAAGATTGAGGGGCTGAGCCAACAAAACTCTGACTGGCAACAAAATGAAAAATCAACCGAGTGCAAACCAGGGAAAAACGCCACCCTATACCTTTTTGTGCTGAACTGTTGCAAAGCATGCCAAACATGGCAAATGAATTATACATTTTTTGCACATTATGATAATTGAAGACTGACATTCAAATCTTATCTTATGATAATTGCCCAATAAATTTTATTGCAGCTATAGTATGGCTTCTGCTGTCCAAAAGGTTGGACAGCACTGACCTAAGGCATTTTATAGCAATGACTGTGTGGCATGCTATGTATTTCTGCCATACACCAGATTTTTCCGTTTTAAAACTGAAACCATTTCAGTAATAGACAAGGCTTGGAATTCTAAAAGGGCTCTAGAAATCACTGTTAGAAGCAAATCATGTAACAATTTGCTAACCGGTGTTTCTAGAGTAATTTGACCCTGCTGAAAACGAAAATCGCGGTTAGTAACCTGGATTTTTGGCCGTTCAATGGGAAAACAAGATGGCGGACAAAATGCTTCAAATGGCCATAAGTAAAGTATTGCATGTAATAGGAACACGATTTTAGACTCTAAATTAAGATTATAGGGTGCAAGAAATACAATGGAACCAAATACACATATGTAGCACTGCAAGAAAATCAAAATGGCGGACAAAATGGCGGCCAGAATCTTAAAATGGCTGTAAGTGAAGTTATGTATGCCGTGGAATCATGATTTCAGGGTCTAAATCAACATTTTCGGGGTCAAGAAATGCAATGGAAGCAAGGTAACATATGTGGCATTGCACGGAAACCAAGATGGCGGACAAAATGGCGGACAAAATCTTAAAATGGCTATAAGTGAAGACATATATGCAATAGAATCATGATTTCAGGGTCTAAATCAACATTTTCGAGGTCAAGGAATGTGATGAAACCAATGTCACATATATAGCACTACTTGGACAACACTATGACGTCCAGATTCTTGAATTGGCTTTTAGTGAACTTCTGTATCTAATGAATACATTATTTCAGAATGTAAATGAGAATTTTCGGAATTAAAGAAAGTGATGAAATTAAAGGCACGGAATATATTATGTGACACTGCCAGAAAACCAAAAACCACAATGGTGGACAAAAACTTCAACTGGCTATGAGTGATGTCTTGAACATATGCGATGGAGACTAGATTTCAGTCTGGACTAGTAATTTCCAGGTCAAATGCTTCCAACAAAATCACATGCAGAGTTATGCAGTGAAATTGTCATACCTAAAGTGAAAATATTTAGTAGCCTTTGACTGCACTATAGTTTAACTATTGCTGGCTTTATGTATATACAGGATGCATGCTTCAATGTTTCATAACTTGGCCTATCAATAGTTTCAACTTTTCATGACTTGACGGATATAGGGTTCCGTAGAGTCAATTCAGGCCTTGTTGCTGTCAATGCAATTGCACATGAGTGCACATGACAAGATCGCACTTCGATAGCAGCAGGACCTGATGCTACGCTTGTCAACTTCACATGATTTGCTGTAGACAAACTCTATAATGTGGCTTTGGCGCACACTGGTAAAGATTACTTTCTTCCACCACACTCCATCTGATGAAGATGAGGATGATATATGAACATCAGTATCTAGGAAATAGGCCTTTCCAAACTTACAGTTTGAGCTCATAAGGGAATGTTCCAAATGTAGAAAGTAAATGGGAACTTTCAAGTAGCTTATTTATGCATTCTTTCAGCTGATTAGTTGTAGCATGAAGGCCACTCAATTCTTCATAGTTAAGTGAACTGGATGAACTTCCGCTCCGCTGATGTTCCTGCCATCACCAAAACACCGTTAAATATAAAGCAAACACATATGACCCGGCAGTGGACAGCACCTTATCTTTTTTCACGAAACCACCAGCAACAGCTCTAGCCCATATCTCCAAATATGGCTGCTGAGAGCTGAATGGACAGGAATGAAGCTAAATCAGTCTTTCTTTCAAACATACCAAGAACGTTCACCCAATTTTGCGACAACAGAGTATTTCAAGACTCCACACAGTGAACAGAGTCGTGGTGGTAATTTTCTTTATGATTTCACTTTTTAAAAGCAATGTCTTCTATCTATCGAAGACAATAATTATTAACCCTCTTGTAGCCAATCGAAAGTAGGCTACCTGTACAAAGGTACCCACTGTATCTGTCAGGTCACCAAATGTCTTCGCGTTTGGAGGTTCCCTATTGCTTGAACCAGTGCTTGTCCATCAATAATAATTTGTCTGCAACAGGTCGGATGAACTGCATCGTGACTTATGGGCATATCACAATATTTGGTCATGTCTCATACAATATGTGGGATGTCTTGCATTGGCCCTCTTTCCCGCAGCGGATTGCCTGCAGGGTCTGTGTGTTGCTTAGGTAGTGCCTTGATGGACTAGCCCCACTATGTCTGAAAGAACTCTGTTTTCAACCTCGGATGTCCAGCGTCGATCTACTCGTTGGTTGGCGAACCAAGCTGAAATGGTTCACTCTCGGTCCGCTACTCGACATCACCTTTCATTCTCTGTAGCTGGTTCTAAGATCTGGAATGGAAATTGACAACCCCTTTTAACAGCTCTTATTGCATGACCATGGGTCACTCCACTCTGTTCCTTAAGAATCCAAAAACTGTCCTATTTAGTTGTGGCTAAGTCGGTAGCGATTCCGGACAGCCCACCTTGAAGAGGGGCTACATAAAATATTCTAAATATATAAATGCTATGTCCCTGCTATAGAAATGCGGACTGGACAAGTTACTTTTGCAGAGAGAATCCAATGCCATTGGTTTTGAGAAAGTCCATGGCACAATCGTGTTTCCAGATCCATGGGACAGTCGGCTTGATACGATGTAATAAGGCACTGCATGATATACCAATCTTCCTGTATAATTTTGTCAATGCTGTTTTGAAGAACACTCTTTGGTTTAAGACTTGCTGAAGGCGATGCGATAATTTGAATGATCATATCTGGCCAAACAAGGGAACATTATAGATAAATTCAACTGCACAGGTCTCAGACACCATTATGGCAAAGACCTGGCAACAAATTTGAATCAAGTTCCAATTGCATGCATGACTTCACTAACGACCATTTTGAAAATCTGGCCGCCATTTTGTTCGCCATTTTGGTTTCAAGGCAGCGCTATATATGTGACATTGGTTTCATCACATTCCTTGACCTCGAAAATGTTGATTTAGACCCTGAAATCATGATTCTATTGCATATATGTCTTCACTTATAGCCATTTTAAGATTTTGTCCGCCATTTTGTCCGCCATCTTGGTTTCCGTGCAATGCCACATATGTTACCTTGCTTCCATTGCATTCCTTGACCCCAAAAATGTTGATTTAGACCCTGAAATCATGATTCCACTGCATACATGACTTCACTTACAGCCATTTTAAGATTCTGGCCGCCATTTTGATTTTCTTGCAGTGCTACATATGTGTATTTGGTTCCATTGTATTCCTTGCACCCTTTAATCTTAATTTAGAGTCTAAAATCGTGTTCCTGTCACATTCAATACTTTACTTATGGCCATTTGAAGCAACTGACCGCCATTTTGTCCGCCATCTTGTTTTCCCATTGAACGGCCAAAATTCCAGGTTGCTAACCGCGATTTTCGTTTTCAGCAGGGTCAAATTAGTCTAGAAACACCGGTTAAACAAATTGTTACATGATTTGCTTCTAACAGTGCCATTTTGAGATTCCAAGCCTGTCTGGTCTATAAGAGTAGGCTACGGCCAGATATTTATGGTTTGACGTGTAGGCTACTGAAACAGAGGTGACACGTCAACAGACGCCTTATGTTTGGGTAATTTTGACTCCCAGCTTATTTGCTCATCCCTTACACTCGAGTATAAATTCTCAGTTGCAACCTATGACTGACTACAGCATTTCGTCAGTCGTCAGCAGATCACTCCGATCAATTGGTCGACTCAAACGTCTGATCAACCAACAGGATGGCCATGGGGCTGTTCTTGCTGATAGCCATTTCGGTCGCCAGCCTGATTTCGATTTCAGATGCAGCACCGGCAGGTAATAAATTATTATTATTCTTTCCCAAAGACGTCGGCTGATTACGTAGGCGTTTTTGGCGATGATGGATACAGAAAAAACGTAGGCAATTTGAAGGTGATCATTAGGAAGTTGATTTCTAAAGGGAAAATATAGAATGGCATCGATGATTGTGGTGGTGATGATGATGACGATTATGATGACGATGCTAAAAAATAATGCGCCATCTTCTTAAGATAGGCCTGCCTAACTATTGATCAAAAAGATAGGCCTGCCTAACTATTGATCAAAAAGATCAGTCACGTAATAATTTCCTTAGACCTGCTCCCGGTTTATGATGGACGACGTGCAGCAATCTTCCTCGAAGTCTTTTAATTTCAGCAGTGGACGGTCTAACTGTCAGGTCAATGTCAGAAATATTTCAGTCGGTTTTGATGAGAATTGAACTCTCGTCTCTGTGTCAAGTGAGCGGGACACTGTCTTGTGCATGGCGCACATCTCTTATCTGCGTGGTCGCTCGCCTTTCGATGCCGGATTGGTGTCACGACATAAAACAGTCACTTCACGCGAGTAACGTCTCCCCGAAACAGAGTCTCGTGTCGGAGGACGTAGCCTAATGTCTCCCTAAATCGGAACAAGGTCTCCCCTCTGAAAATATATATTTCCATCTATTGCCCCTCTGTTTTTGTTTGATTTTCCATAAAAAAATTGAGTAGGAATTTATATGTGCCTTTGTAAAATAGATGACTCTATAATTGGCCGAATTGGACAGAAGCGAATTTTTTTTATAGTAAAATGAACTGTTGTAGCCTATAAGCATTATGTAGCGTATAGCCTAATGGCACAGTTATGGAGTCGGGCTAATTCGAGACAAAAATGTATAGATACAGTACAATACAGTCAGACTTGGCGATGAAAATTTTCTTATTGGCAGCTGGGAAGATGCTTAGGTAAGGCTACGGCACATGATGGTCTTTGATAGATAAGCGTATCTGGTAATTCGACCCGGTCCAAGTATCTGCTTCCAAGGCTGAATGAGCATTCTTCGTGTTCTAGCCTATCGCTATTATTTATTAGCATTGTTAATTCATAATATTTATAACTATTTAATAATTCAATATTTGATATTATTATTTTCATTATTCTTGCCGCTGTCATTAGCATTTAATTTTTCACAGTTTGCAGGGCTGTTTTTAAGGAATTTTTTAGAACTGCACATCCTCTTCTCTCCTTTCTCATCCTCCATGGTAAATTACTTTCAATTCGGAGAAAATGGCTTTTTTACCAGTTTTAACTGCACGGAACGTGACGCAAGTGCTTCTACAACTGCACGAATCCATTTAGAACTGCACATTTTGTGTAGAACTGCACGTTAAAAAAGCCCTGACAGTTTGATTAAAAACCTTTTGTGTGTAGGCCTAAACGCAGGTGCCAGTAACGATAAAGACTCAAAAAATAATAATTGGACGTGCTGCGCAAACATTTGGAGCGGACAGGAAATCGTCGTTCGAGAATAATCTTAGCCTATAGGCTATCTCCACTTTTTAGAAATTAATGCGGTTTAAAGTTGATTTACAGCAGACATTTGCTTATCTTTCTTTAGTTTTAATCGCTTTTAGATACGACGTTTCGTTTTAAAGATATTAAACGAAAATTACCTGTGGTATGTCCTTTTTCCATATTTTTCGTATCTCCAAGAATTTTGCCGCATCTCCAGATACCCCAGTAAGCTTATCGCATTCTCGGTGAAACAGTGCCTTTAACAGAGAATGTCCCGAGAAGGCTCTTCATTGATTGGACGCTGCGAAGATACAACAATTAATACACTACTCACCTCGTTTTATTATAATGTCGTATATCCAGAGCAGGGGCGGATCCAGGGGGCAATCCGGCCATGGCTCCCCATTTAAAAACTGCATGCGACGTGACTCCCCAATTTGGTTTCAACAAGCCATAAATGAAAGATAGTAGAGAGGCCATTACTACGACTGATGACTAGACAGAATATAAAAAAGTCATCAACTTTTTTGGCGGCTAAAACTTTGTATCTTTGTATCTTTTTCTTGAAAATTGGAGACGAATGACTAAAAAAAGGTCATCAGACTTTTGGCGACCAAGACGAAATGTTTTCCCTGTGACACAACCCAATACCTAAATTTTGCAACCCCCCCTTCGAAAATTTCTGTGTCCGCCCTTGATCCAGGGAATAAAAGCTTCATTTTTAAAATTTGGTATAATTTCCGCGAACATTTTAACGAATACACCCGCTAATAGGCCTAATTGTGTAGCCTATTGCTTTATTTTGTCAATAGGCCTACTCATGTCTCTGTTTTTGGTGAGGATGTCTTGCATTTTATGTGAATCCATTGTATGCAAAACGTTTCAAATTTTTCACAAAATAAATTTTAAAATTTAATATTTTAAAATATATTGTCTAGGTCTCACTATCACGGCTGTCTTGATGTAATGCCTGTGCCTGACGTTTATTGGCCCGAATTAATTTTTTCTGTAAAATTCTACCAAAACTTCGACTCTGACGATCTCGAAATTGCAAAAAACGGAGATGCGCGAAGAATTATTATCAGGCGACGATCATACGGAGAAGTAGAGAAGTAACAAAAAACACCAAAATGAAAATGTACGGGACGACAAAAAAGGCCGACTTTTCCTAAGGCATATCAGGGCTGTTTTTAAGGAATTTTTAGAACTGCACATCCTCTTCTCTCCTTTCTAATCCTCCATGGTATATTACTCCCAATCTGAGGAAAATTACCTATTTTTACTAGTTTTAACTGCACGGAACGTGGCGGAAGTGCTTCTACAACTGCACGAATCCATTTAGAACTGCACATTTTGTGTAGAACTGCACGTTAAAAAAAGCCTTGAGGCATATATGCGTATACGGATATTAATGCTTGAAATGCGAAAATGACACGAAAAAGAATTTGTAAGCTTATAGCGGAAATTATTTGACTGAGAAAGCTTGCAGGAATTTGAAAACTACAAAATACATGCATCATTGCATCAAGTGTATGATTATAATACCTGGCTTTAAACAATGTCCTCATTCCTGTATTTGTGACACGTGGGCATGCTTCTGTTTTTTGTTGCAGAAAGCCGTATCAACGAAGCTGGTAATCTCGCAGGACACACGGTTCTCAAAGCCAGCATCTTAGCACGCAGAAAAAGATCTATATACCCATCAAATAATGGGCTGTTTGCCATACCAAAACCAGGAGGGGCTGGACCAGACGATGCACGGGCACCTTTGCTAACTCATACTAAAGAACGCGGTGGATTTAAGCCAGATATTTGGGGAGGCGTTGACACTGGCTTTAGTGGCGGCGCTGAAGGTGGAAGATGGCCGTTGTTTGAAGGAGGCATTCGTCCTGGCTATGATGTAGGTGCAGGAATAGGTGGAGCATGGCCATCTTTTGCAGACGGCATTCGTGTGGGCTTTATTTTAGGTGCAGGACTAGGTGGAAGATGGCCGTCATTTGGAGGAGGCGTTGGCTCTGGCGATAACTGGGGTGGAGGTGCTGGTGGAACTAAACCACCCGTTGGAGTAGCCTATAATGGCCCACCCGTTGGAGTAGCCTATAATGGCCCACCCGTTGGAGTAGCCTATAATGGCCCACCCGTTGGAGTAGCCTATAATGGCCCACCCGTTGGAGTAGCCTATAATGGTCCTGGCTATTACTGGGGTGAAGGTGAGTGGATTGGTTCCCCAGTAAGTGTTGTTGGTGGATCTGGAGGCGGTGGAGGAGGAGAAGGAGGAGGAGGAGATGCAGGATGGCGGGTTGGAGGAAGTGCAGGCTACGTAGCTGCTCCAGGATGGGGAGCTGCGTCGATAGGTAATAGGATAGGAGGAGGAGACGGAGGCGGAGGAGGAGGAGGAAAAGTGCACATTGGAGGAAATCAGTTGCCAGGAGGAGGGACTGCACCAAAACCGGAAGCTGCAGCGTTGATAGGTCATGGTGGTGTCGCAATAGCTGCAGGAGGAGGGATCATTGGTGGATGATTTTAAAGCCAATGAAGCGGAGATGTCGGAAGACACAAGTTCCTCGCAATAGCTGGGTAACGGTGCGACATCTTACGGCGGTGGAAGAATTGAATAAAATTATACCTTCTCTTACTGACAAATCCTATTAACGCATAGAATATTATTCATGCGGTCACTGGAAAATCCGGGATACGCATATATTTATTTATTATTATAATAGCTGCTACAGTCTTTGAAAAAACTTTGGTGAACTGTCTAATTATTCATGCAGCTACTCGTCGACTAAAACTGGTGGGGGACAAGGTCAATGTTGCTGGCGCAGTGGATACAATTTGATCTGATCTACTGCGATCTGGTCTTTTCTAGTGCTTCCGTCTAATTTTCTTGTTAGGCACTACTGAGAATGCAACTTTGGCTTCTAAATAGTATAGTCGACGAAAACGTACATTGTCCAGAAACAATTATAAACAATTAAACATGCTTTTGCTTTAGCTGTGTAAAATTGAGTCCCTGATTGAGTTTCACGATACTGTTTTAATTATCTTTTCAGCCTATGACTCAAACGCTTTGATATTTAGCCTACATATTTTTAGTGCTTGCTGCAGTGACAATTATATAATTTTATTTCATCCGTCATCACATTCTGGATTGATTTCTCTTTCTTTGAGTACACAGTATGCTCAAAAGTTATATATTGGATGTCTCTAAAATGTCTTTATTATTCAGTCTTCGCTTTGGTCTTTAAATTGTCGGCTGTTTTATCAGTTCAAAACACCACATAAACATTTCAAAGAATTATGCCGCAATTTGAGGTGTACTTGCTTTTGTGTTTGCCGGAGTAATCAGGCGGAATGATGCAGGTCTCCTATAGATAGGCTACAGTAAAGCAATCTAGAAGGAATTTCTGCATCGCATTTACTTTTCTCTCTATTATGGTACCGGTATATAAAAACGACTGTCTGAAATGCGAAACATGTGATTGCATTCTTCATGAGGAGAGATTAAACTTTTGCAGATTTGTTAAATTATGATCATCTAGGGATTCTAGGCTACTGCGTGACTTTATCTCGTGCTTTGGTCTAAATTTTCTTGCTACTGAAAAGGCGACGTTTGGCTTTTTAATAAAAAATTAGTAATAAATTGACTTATACATTGTTCAGTTTGTTCTATAAATAAATCGCCTGTCAAGGCATTGCTATTAACTATTAATTTGTATGTCTGAACTCGTGTGAGAATATATTTTATTTTATTCAACAGTTGCAGTCTAGACGAAACCGTTAAAGCCGATAGTTTCGGAGTGCATGTCAACCCATGGCATTCCATAATTAACGAAAATATCATCATCCATATCATTATCACCGGAGCAAATACTCAGAAGTTTTCGATTAAATTGCGGGCCATAGGATCTTGAACAACTTACCCTTGGTCATTCTGAATTACCTCTGTTTCGCCTTTTTTTAACGTACGCCTAAACTTAGAGGAGCGCCGCTTGTGGCTGCTCACAGGGATGTTAGCTGCTTTGTGACACGGTTGTGTTACTGCGTCATGTAAATTGTCGTTATTATTATTATTTTTTATAACACATATTTATTATTATTATTATTATTATTATTATTATTATTATTATTATTATTATTATTATTATTATTATTATTATTATTATTATTATATTTATGATCATTCTCTGTAGGCGCCATTTTTGGGGGCATTTTCGTTTTCGACACAATGTAGCTGTCTGTCAATGTATCATGGACTCGTCACCAGCACTAGTCTTGTCCATCGGAAAGTTGAATGTGTGGTGAGAGATCCATTCTGAACCAGAGCCCTGCCCCGGCCGCGCCGCGCCGCGCCGTCGCCGCCGACATTTCTTTAGCGCCGCCGCCGCCGATTTTTTTTGGTCGGCGCGCCGACGCCGCCGCCGCCGACAATTTGTCGGCGCGCCGCTGATGCCACCCTGATTTATTTTTTATTTTTGTAGTATTTTTCATGTTTTGCATGATTTCGCCATAAAATTGCCGGTCAGTGCGAAATAGGCATATTTTTCAAATTTTCTACTCAGTGTGTTTTGACAAGAGAAAATTGAAGCGGCCTATAATAACTTCGCTACATGGTATTATCATTATCGACTGGGTGGCTGTTTTGTTTACACTTGTATGCTAAGACATCTTACGGGCATAACTTCGCCTGTCAACGCAGATAACTCAGATATATTGGAAGATAATTTGCATGGCCGTCGCTCGGATATAGTTTCTGAGACACGATGAACATTGCAAATGATGCGTTGCACCTCGATAAAACGACACGAGAATGGGTGTGTTGAGTCAGAGAGAGACGAGGTTTCCTCCCACCGCCACCCTCCCAAATGTCGGTCTGTGTGTGTGTGTGTGTGTGTGTGTGTGTGTGTGTGTGTGTGTGTGTGTGTGTGTGTCTTACGTCCTTGCACTTAGTAAAGAATGGAGGAAGGAAAAAGAGATGCAGGAACTTTCAGCCAATAATATGAGTAATAATACAGGCAAGAGGGAGATAAAATAATGCATTGCAGTTAGACATGACATATATGCAGTGTAGCTTCTTGAGGTCCTTAAAATATATTTGTTTGCGATTTTCCAATTAGGCCTATATATATATATATATATAGGCCTAATTGGAAATATATATATATATATTGTCGTTTCTCTACCTCTTCGAATACAGTCAGAATGAGGTATGTGGTGGGGAGACCGTTAAACAGATAAGCGAATATGTTATGGGACTATTCTTAATATGGTCATAATGGTTGGCTATATAAGTATATAACTGGAGACAGCAGATGAAGAGAAGCAGACAGCCTGGGCTAAACCAGGTTTGCATTTCGGGTAACGCATAGATTCCCTCCACTAATCTCAGTCTATCGCCAACTGCTCCACCTCCTCACACCGGTACACCCCTCACACCACCCCCAGACTTCTCCAAACATCACAAGCCTCGGAATTAGGGTGACATCAGTTCTCTCATCAGCCTATTAACTCCCCACGCACAATCAACTTTCATGCATGGCGACAGGGCTGCAATATATCAAATCGTCGTCCATCCGTAGACAAATCAAGCTGGGCCGCTGCTAGGGCATAAAGCTCTCTCTCTCTCTCTCTCTCTCTCTCTCTCTCTCTCTCTCTCTCTATATATATATATATATATATATATATATATATATATATATATGTGTGTGTGTTTATATATATATATATGTGTGTGTGTGTGTGTGTGTAACGCGCTTATAACTGAGTCTGAAGACATTTAGATGAACTGAATTACACATTAGACAAACAGCCAGACTCAACTAGTCGCTCAACCACACAGTTTATCTCTATATACATGTATGCCGACATAATGATGAATGCCACTGCTTGCGATTTCTTCACATTATGTCTCACAATCTCACAATACAAGTCCGCGCTGTGTGTATACACGTACCCTGTATGATTGTAATCTCCTTCCCAGCGCCTTACAAGTATGCAGTACCAAGCCCTTCCCATGCCGGCCTGCACATCAGACAACGCATCCCCACCACTCGTCTCTGCCCATCGTATGCTGCTCCGCCTCCCCCTCAACTCCTCCTTACACTGTATACCAGCGTCAGAATCAGAATCAAAGCCCTTATTAGGTTACCTCTCAAACACTGTGTTGAAACACATTTATATAAGTTTTCAAGCTTTACACCAGGGCCAAAGACATCTATATAAAATAAAACTATTGTATGGAAACCCTTGCTCTTGCCAGGGTTTGCAGTATATCTGATTTATAGCAACCGCACCAAAAGCCGGGGACATTTGCGTTGCCTAAGCCCACGGACCTCGTATAGCAAAATCATGTTGTGCATGCATTGCTATTGCCGTATACCCTATGACTAATGCATTTTGGTCGCGAACATTTACATGGCTGTTTCAATCTTTTGGATGGACAATGCGGCTAATGAATAATAGGTCCTATAATCTTATGATACATCTTGAGCCCACATGTACATGTAGGTATAGAACTTTAGCTGCCAGGTCAGCATCCAAAAACTGAACCTTTTCAAGATTAGCTCATAGTTTGTTCATCAGTCTTAGACATAGGCGTAGGATGCAGGGGTCCAGAGGGGCAATGCTCCCCCCAACTTGGGGCAAATATGTTTTTCGGGCAAAGTAGGCATGGGCGGACAAACGTTTTTACATTTTTTCCGGGAACACAGGCAAAAAATTCATCAGTTATTTCGGCAGCTGGGAACTCAGATATTTCGGCTGGGAAATCGGAATGACTAAAAAATCGTCAGAAAATTTGGCCGAAGGATAATGTAAAAACTCGCGGTCCGCCCAAAATTGTAAAAATATATTTTTTAGGCAAAAGTCAAATCTTTACCCCCCTCCCACTGCCGAAATGTCCCCTACGCCTAAGTCAATCTAGCATTAGAGATTTTATTTTGCAGTAAAAGTTTTTCTATTTTATGCATATTTGATATCAATCCAAATTTCTTACCACGCTGCCTCTGTAATTGTTTGCTCCTACTTCATTATCTTTCTACAGCTTCAGAAGACCTTCGTCCTTCTGTCCTTCGAGTACCCTTGAGGGCCTTTTCAAATGACCCTGGACCGATCTTGGGGCAGTATCTTTTTTTGCCCCTCGACGCCGCGCTGCGCCGCCGTCGCCGATATTTTGATGGCGCCGCCGCCGCCGACTTTTGTAGGTCGGCGCGCCGCCGCCGCCGACCAAAAATGACCGGCGCGCCGCCGCCGGAGGTACCAAGTCGGCGCAGGGCTCTGTTCTGAACATGCAGTGTACATGTATGTTGGCTGTCTTCCATTCCCTTCTCTCACATTCCACTTCCTTCATTCCCGAGGTAAATATCAAGCTCCATCCAATGTTATCTCCTATGCAGCTATGCTTCATTCGTTAGTGTCACCGCTTACCAGCCTATGCCTCATACAGTGGCGTCTAACCCCCCCCACTTGGAGTGGGAGAACAAACCCCCCATTTTCGCCGACTTAAAACAATTGTATGGGAATTTGTTCATATGTTACGTACGCACAGTGTTTAATCTAGTCTCCTCTGGGGGGGGAAATTGAGGTTCCTAGGAAGGGGGAAGACAATTGAGCGTCCGAAGGACGCTCGTGATGCGCGTTGCACTGTGAGGGGCAGGGGTATGGGGAGGCCCGGGAGGGAATGCGCCCCTCCCCATCAGAAACTTTTTGAATTTGCACTTTGCAATGGCAGCATTTTACGGAGTCGTCTTAACAAAATAGCTATACTTTTTCAGTGGCCCATTAGAAACTTTTTGAATTTCCACAATGCAATGGCAGCATTTTAAGGTGTCGTCTTAACAATATAGCTGTACTTTTTCAGTGACCCATCAGAAAATTTTTGAATTTGCACATTGCAATGGCAGCATTTTAAGATGCCGTCTTAACAAAATAGCTGTACTTTTTCAGTGGCCCATTAGAAACTTTTTGAATTTCCACAATGCAATGGTAGCATTTTAAGGTGTCGTCTTAATAAAATTACCGGTACTCATTTTCCATACTGATACTAACCTAGCCATGGTTTGAGACCTTAGAGTGTCGCCTCCCAATTGCATACAATTTTTGGATTTGCACATTGCTGCCGTATACGTAGCATTTTAAGCTGTCATGATCTCAGTGCTCAGAGATGTGGTTCAAGACTTCAATAAATCGTGACCTGACAATTATCTTGTCGTATGTCCATTTTTTTCAAAATCGAGTTTAGACTTGATTTGTAGCAAAACTTTGCCTCTCTTTCATCCCTTTTAATAGTTAAGAGATACGACAAGTCGTTTTAAAGATATTCAACGAAAACTACTTGTCGTATGTCCATGTTCAGGATTGCCTTGTCGTATCTCCAATTTATTTTTCCGTATCTCCAGTGCCGCATTCACGGTTTAAAAGTGCATTGTCGTATGTCCGAGAAAGCTCGTCGTTGATTGGACGAAGGAGATACGACATCCCACTTCTTTGTATCATAGTGTCGTATGTCCAGGGAATAAAAAACGTTCTTTTATTAAAAAAGGGTATTAAACTTGCGAAAATTGAAACGAACAAAGTCGCAAATGATTGTGTATTGCTTTCTTTTATTATTTGAATTTTTTCAATTTTTTTTCTCGTCAGGATGACTTGCAATTCATTTAAATCCATTTTATACAACATTTTCCCAAATTTCACAAAAACCATTCTAAGTTTCAGTTTAATTTTAATGCAACATCCTTTAATTAATGTCGATGCTTTAATATGACGTTTGTGCCTGATGTTTTATTGCACTCATTTTAAAAAATTTCCGTCCAAAGTTCCGAAATTTCAAACTCGATTTGCTCGGAATTCACAAAAGTGGACATACGACAAGATAATTGTCAGGTCACGAAATGTCGCTCCCAGTGTTTAATTTTTTTTTAATTTGCAGACTGATGGCGGCTTTTAAGTTGCCATCTTAGACGAATTTTCATTATAGATAAATAAGCTCAATGAATAACTCTGCAGTAAATTATAATGATATTTATGAAATATTTATGAAACATTGGGGCGATATAGGCTATAGGCATTTCCGCCACCCCTTTAAATCACTGTCCATGCGCTTAGAAGCTGAAAGCTAATAATTCGAATTCTCCACAGAAACTCTCTGTGTAGACAGACCTTTAGCTGTTGACAACTCCTGCTGATGTCGATGCAACTCTTCGCGAAATAAGAAAAACTTATAACACTGAAACAGTCAAATTCGGTTGTCTATGGTAGACCTACATGTATAATGACTACCATCTAGCTTCCTGCACTTATGGCTGCATCTCTATAGCATGGAAAGACTCTGCTTTACATCAGAGCTGCTCTTATAAATTTCAGCGATATGCTGGCTGGAAATCTAATGCGAAATATCTGTTATTAGCTTCATTAGGATTAGGCTACTTTTACAGAAGGGACCACTGTCCGAAGACTGGGGTAGGTTACACGTTCACAGCAAGACAGTGTCAAACGGGTCGTTTGATTATTGCTGCGCGACCGTCGCAATCATTAATTTTGTTGCCTTCATCACCTGCCAAGGGTGGGGATTCGGCTTGGCTCCGTCAGTAGGCCTGAACGTGATTAGCGATAAGAGGTCAATCCCGAATGGGTGTGTTCCACCCTTGTATGCCAGGGACTTGACTGACACTAATGTCTACGAGTTGCCCTGCTCCCTACCAAATATAAGTGACACCATGCGAACCGAGGGTTCGTTAGGCCAAGGTAATAATGTTTTCGATACATAAATGATGCACAAATAATAATGTTCGTATTCCAGGCCTTTATTTAATAGAAATTCACCAACCCCCCCAATTTACACCCGAAAAAGTCAAACCCCCACTTTCAGAACCGTGGGAGAACGTTCTCCCAACCCCCCCATTGGTAGACGCCACTGGCCTCTTACCAATAGATAGTTCGCTGTGATTGTTTATTCTCGATTGTTTATTTGTCGGCCGGTGATCGCTACATTCACAGCTGTTCGCCTGGGTACTGGAGGTGATCAATAGGCCTTCATTCACCGTCTGTTACACTCTCGGCTGCAGTCGAATAAGTCGTTGAACGACTTCCACAATGTCGTTATCGAACGCTCTATGCGAGGACACAAACCATCAATAAGTGCTTACTAAAGTTAAGCCTTAATTATGAATTGTTATCCATTAATCTGGTCGAGATATGTAATTTAGAGAAACCAGACGTTATGGAATGGAAACCTGTAGGGCCTATTTATCGTGTACCCAGGTCACTTGGGTTCACAGGTGTTTTCTTAACCCGAAATCGTACCGAGGTCACTTGGGTTGACTATCACTGATGATGGTTTGCTTCTTCGCATAGAACCTTCTATGGCGGCATTGTAGAAGTCGTTCAACAACTTAATCGTAATTATCATAATTATTGTCTTCATTTTTCGTAAATATGGACAGAAATTAATTTTTTTTAAATAATTGCGTATATTAGTTTATCTCCGTGAATCAGACTTCGATCATTCACGTATCAATTAATTTTGCACCATTCTCAGCTTCTAAAGACGGACGTAAGTTACCACCATAAAATTATAATGACCCACTACTTGGTCGAAAAGAAACCCACAACATAACAGAATGATCTTCGACATATTAGGCCTAAGTTGCTATTACTGCTACAGCTGTTTCAACTACTGCTACAACTGCTAATTCTGCTATAACTAGCCTACTCGGCTACCTCCACGACTACTACAGCCACTATTCTCGTTGTGCCCACGATAAAATGATGGGCTGGCTACGTACATGCAGGTACATCCAGGGTCGGATTAAGGCATGTTCAACATGTTCGGTCGATCAGGGGCCCACACTTTAGGGCCCCACAAATGCGGGGGCAAAATTTTCCAGATTTTTTAGATTTTTAGCAAAATTCACCAAGCGACCAAAAAAAGGAAAAGGTCACAAACTTTTTGAAGGGAAACAATCGCTAATATTCTACGAAATTTTCGACCAAACGACTAAAAAAGGTCATCAGAATTTTCGGCCGAAAATCCGCAGCAAATTTCCCCGAACAGGGCCCCACATTTCTTAATCCGGCCCTGGGTAATGTAATGTAATGTAATGTAAATCTTCGAGAATTTCTCAGCGCCCACAAAAGCCACGTCAGGGAGACCAGCTTATTCACCGGCGCTATATCAAATCAAGTCCGCAATAGCCAGAGCTGCCGTTTTCGTTCCGGTGCCAGGTCAAAATCCGGGGAGGTCAAGCCGAGGAGACAGCGTGGTGCTACGGTGGTTGTCGGTGATGGTGGTGGTTGGGTGATGGAACCTGATTGGAATCTGGATAGGATAGGTTGAAGAGTTCGGTTTTCAGTCGTGAATGGAATGCAGCAGAGGAGAGTGCAAGCGGAGGAGAGGTTGAATTATTGTTTGGAGGTGAGACTGCAGGAGAGATAGGAGGGTGAGCGAACATGCGGAGGTATGTTGGGAGTCCGTTCCAAAGAGCTGGTGCAGCATAGACTAAGGAGCGGTCGCAGAATTTCAGAGAGGATGATACTGGAGGCCGAGAGAGAGAAAGATATGATGATGAGCGCGTAGACCTGTGCGGTTGGATGGTGATTAGTTGACGAATGTAGGAGGGCTGAGAGGTTTGAAGAGCGTTGTAGGTTAGAGAAACAATTTTGTAATGGATGCGCTGAGAAACTTTTAGCCAATGAAGAGACTTGAGAACAGGGGTTATGTGGTGATGTTTGGGCGTCTTAGTGACTGCGCGGGCAAGAGCATTCTGGATAGTTTGGAGGCGTTTAATTTGAAGAGAATCTATTTCATGGAAGAGCGAATTGCAGTAGTCGAGTTTGGAATGAACTATTGAGGTGGCTATTGTGCAGGCGGTCTTGTAATTTAGAATTGGACGCAATCGACGGAGGTCGCGGATGTGCATATAGCAGGTGCGGGATAGCTGGGTGATGTGGTCAGAAAAAGTAAGGTTTTTGTCAAAAATGACTCCGAGATTGCGGACAGGAGAAGAGTATGGCGTAGGAAGAGTTGGGTCTGTTTGAGAAAAGTCAGAAGGATAGTCTAGTTTGTTTAATTGCTCGCGTAGGCCAATGATGAGAAATTCTGTTTTTGAGGGATTGAGGCAGAGCAGATTAGCGGTCATCCAGGCTGAAATCTGAGTGATTGTGTTACGTAGCTGATTTAGTGCGTCTGAGAAGGAGCGAGGGGAGAAAGATATGAATAGTTGAGTGTCGTCGGCATAGAGGTGATGATCAGCAGAGGATGATGAAATGAGTTTGCTGAGTGGGGAGGTATAGAGAATGAACAGGAGAGGACCAAGGACTGAACCTTGAGGGACACCACAGGTGAGGATTTGTTGATTAGATGAGTGACCAGAAGCGCTAACGATGAAAGAGCGTGAGGAAAGGTATGATTTGATCCATGAGAGGGCAGTGCCAGAGATTCCAAAGACAGAGGAGAGGCGATTGAGAAGAATAGCATGATCTATTGTGTCAAAGGCTGCAGAGATGTCTAAGAGGCACAGACAAGAGACTTGTTGACGGCCTATCGCCATCACAAGCTTGTTGTAGAGCGAGGCCAGGAGTGTTTCGGTAGAGTGATGCTTAGTGTAGGCAGACTGGTTTGGGTTTAGAAGATTGTTGGAGATGAGGTAACTGTTGAGACGAGAGAGGACAATCCGTTCGGAGAGTTTGGATAAGAATGACAGATTTGAAATTGGACGATAGTTGGATAGGAGTTCTTTGTCCAGAGATGGTTTTTTGAGAAGTGGTTTAACAACTGAGTATTTGAAAAGCGTAGGGAAGGTACCGGTTGAGAGTGACAGATTTATGAGCTTGGTTATCGTGGGAGCAAGAAGGGCTACACAGTCTTTTAGCAAAGATGTTGGGATTGGGTCAAGGTCGCATTGCTTGTTTTGAGAGGCCTGAATAAGGTTGATAATTTCTGCTTCGGTAGCAGGCTCGAAGAGGTTGAAAGATATTGTAGGTGGCAAAGTTGCGTCTGAATAGGAAGAGTCGGTTTGCGTGCTGGTAGATTTCGATAAGAGAGTCTGTAGTGAGAGACGAAGGGTGGAAACTTTGTCAGTGAAAAAGGATGCGAAAGAGTCAGCAATGGACGCAGATGGGATTGAGTTCGGAAGGGGGTGAGAGGTTCCGCGGTGAAGAAGATTGTTTACAGTTTTCCAGAGATTTCGAGGGTTGGATGAATTTGAATGAACAAGAGATGACAGGTAGCGTTTTTTGGCTGAAAGAAGTTGGCTGTGGTATCTATTTGTCAAGGTTTTGAGTTGTTTCAGGATAGAGTCGTCGCGTGTACGCCTGTAAACTCGTTCCAGGCGACGGCGCGACGATTTGAGGGCTTGAAGAAAAGAATTGAACCACGGATTTTTTGCCTGAGTTTCTGGTTTGGTGATGATAGGAGCGTGCTTGTTGAGGAGTTCGGACATGGTGCAGTTGTAAGCAGACAGGAGATCATTTGGGTCTGTTGGAGGGTTGAGAAGAAGGGAGGAAGATTCAAGGTCGAGTTTGAATGCATCAAGGTCGATGGAGCTGATGCGGCGGAATGAGCATTGTTTGGGTGGAGGGCGAGGAGATGGTTCGATATTGAGTTGAGTGAAGATAGGGTAATGATCAGAGGGTGTGTTGAATTCACGGCTGAGGATCGGTGATAGGACGGATGAGACACAGGAAATGACTAAGTCAAGAATATGGCCATATTTCTGAGTTGGGAAAGAAACATGTTGGGTCAGATTGAAAGCAGTCAGAGTGGAAAGGAACTGACGTACAGATGGAACGGCGGGGGTGTCGACGTGGATGTTGAAATCGCCAGTGATGACAAATTCATGAGGTGTTGTTACAGCGACAGACAGAAATGAATTGAATTCTTCGAGAAAATCACTGTTATTTGCAGAGTAGGATGATGACGTAGGAGGTCGGTAGACATTGAAGATGGTTAGTTTAGATTTTGGCAGTTTGAGTGTGATTGAAGCTGATTCGAAGGTTTTGTAAGAGTAAGTGGGTGATGCAAGAACAGTTGCTGGTTCACGGATTAGGAAGGCAATTCCGCCTCCAATATTGGATGATGAACTTTTGAATGATTTTTTAGGTTGTCGGGGTGAACCTGTGAGCGAATATCCGTCAGGTATACAGCTAGAAAGTTGAGCAAGAGTGGCAGATGAGGTTATCCAGGTTTCGGTTAGGGCGATTGCGTCAGGAGGGTGACTAGAGGATGAAATTAGGTCATGTAGTGCAGTGTAGTGTATTTCGTTGAGAAGCGACCGGATATTGAGTGTGCAAAGGTTGAAGTGAGATGAAGAAATTGGACCGGGGTTCAAGCTGATGTCTCCGCAAAGCAGAAGAAGAAATAGACAGGCAAATAGTTTATCAGACTTAACGTTAATTCGAGTTCGTGTGCAGAAGTATGAGAAAGGAATGGTTGTCAGGGCGCCAAATTCGGCTGTGGCTGTGGCTGCGGCTGTTGCGCTGCAGCCCTCGCCGCGTGGGTGAGGGGAGTAGGAAGAGTGGAAACTGAGGCAGCGG
The DNA here is from genome assembly GCA_949752735.1 of Lumbricus terrestris. Lineage (NCBI taxonomy): Eukaryota > Metazoa > Annelida > Clitellata > Crassiclitellata > Lumbricidae > Lumbricus > Lumbricus terrestris. The sequence goes on along the minus strand of OX457043.1, from coordinate 4,835,614 downwards.
AGAAATAGGAGGAGGAGGGTACATCTAAGGGTACATCTAAGCAGACAGAGGGAAGGCATGTGACAGAGGGTTATGGTCGTTGCATAGGCTGTCTGAGTGCGGCAGCCGTCTGCAACGTCATCCATTCATGCTCCACTGCACCACGACCAATAGTTTATTGCAACATCGATGTATACCATAAGCGCCTCGTTATTTACACGTGAATTGGTAACACCGTGAAATCGACGGCAAGTCTAGACGGTTAAATCCGGGGACATCATATTATTTCGCGAATACGCTTCACCTGTCGCGGTTAGTCAGCTGTATGCGATCGCATTGGATGGAAAAATCGTAAGTTGGAATATTCTAAATAAACTTGTCGCAGGCTAGACTTAGACGGTCGACCTCGACCAATCAGATGCGGAAATGACTCAACACACATTAACTGTAGGCTATGTCTGACGATTTCTCTACCGTTAGCAGGTACTTGAAGACTGACATTCAAATCCACCCAAATTCAAATGCAAAACTTTATCCAGCGATTAAAACGCACTTTACTTGATTTTCAAAGTTAATTTTATTAAGAGACATTCAAATACGTGCAAACTCAAACACAGCCTACATACGCCCCAAACATGCAAGTGTGGGAATAATGCATCTATCAAACACACTCGTAGCACTCATTATGAGCATGGAAAGGCAAGCTGTTTATCGGTCTACGCCCGGCGTGTACGACTATGATTGCTCCTTAGACCGAAGACGACTTTGACGATTCTTTATAACAGCGAGAGCAGAAGCATGCGAAGTGACGAACTGAAGATTGAGGGACTGAGCCTACAAAACTCTGGCTGGCAACAAAATGAAAAATTGGCCAAGTGCAAAGCAGGAAAAACGCCCCTTATACTTTCCTGTGCTGAACTGTTACAAAGCATGCCAAACATGGCATATGAATTCATGCTATTATAGGGCTACATTTTTGCAAATTATGATAATTGCACAATAAATGTCATTACAGTTACATGTAACATTGTTTCTGCGGCCCGTGGTGCCAAAAGGTTGGGTAGCACTGACCTTTAAGTTAGGCATTTCGTTGCATATGCTGTCTGTCCCAGCGGCGCCGCCAGGATTTTTTTCTGTACGCACAACCTCTGTACGCATTTTTTCTGTACGCACAACATGCACAAAATAAGAATACCGTACGCGAAATGAAGTTATGAACTGTTATGACGATCTTTAATGGGCATGCGGTGAGTGAGAAGTGTGCGTGGTCCACTACTAAAGAAGATTCAATAGAATGTCATCGCTTATAATATTTCACGCTTTAATTTACAATTTGTTATTTTTTTGCCTTTCCGCGCTGTACGCACTTGCGTAAGTGCGTACGCCTAACGGCGCCCCTGGTCTGTCCTATCCATCTCAGAGCAATGGATAGGCCTACAGACTGTGTGGTAGGTTATACATTTCTGCCATACACTAGATTTTTTCGTTTTAAAACTGAAACATTTTGAGTAAGAGTAGGCTACGGACAGATATTTATGGTTTGACGTGTACAGAGGTGACACGTCAACAGACGCCTTATGTTTGGGTAATTTTGACTCCCAGGCTATTTGCTCATTTTTACACTCAAGTATAAATTCTCAGTTGCAACCTATGACTGACTACAGCGTTTCGTCAGTCGTCAGCAGATCACTCTGATCCATTGGTCGACTCAAACGCTTGATCAACCAACAGGATGGCCATGGCGCTGTTCTTGCTGATAGCCATTTCGGTCGCCAGCCTGATTTCGATTTCAGAAGCGGCACCGGCAGGTAATCATATATTATTATTCTTTCTCGAAGACGTCGGTTGATTATGTAGGCGTTTTTTGGCGATGAGGGATACAGAAAAGATGTAGGCAATTTGAAGGTGATCATTAGGAAGTTGATTTCTAAAGGGAAATTATAGAATGGCATCGATGCTCGTGCTGGTGATGATGATGACGATAATGATGACGATGTTAGAAAAATAATGCGCCATCTTCTTAAGATCTGTTGGTCAAAAAGGTCCTCACATAATAATTTCCTTAGACCTGCTCTCGGTTGATGATGGGCGATGTCTTAATTTCAGCAATAGACGGTCTAACTCTCAGGTCAATGTCACATAAATATTTCAGTCGGTTTTTGATGAGAATTGAACTCTCGTCTCTGTGTCAAGTGAACAGGCCACTGTCCTGTGCAATGTGAAAATTGTGAATCGCGCGCCTCTTATCTGCGTGTCTGCTCGCCTGTCGATGCCGTTATGGTGTAACGATGTAGGGCCTACATGTATTTTAAAAACAGTCACTTCACGCGAGTAAAGTCTCCCCGAAACAGAGTCGCGTGTCCGAAGACGTAGCCTAATGTCTCCCTGAATCGGATCAAAGTCTCCCCTCTGAAAAAAATATACATTTCCATCTATTGCCCCTCTGTTTTTGTTTGATTTTCCATAAAAAAATTGAGTAGGATTTTATATGCGCTTTTCTAAAATAGATGACTCTATAATTGGCCGAATTGGACAGAAGGGATTTTTTTAAATTAGTGAAATGAACTGTTGTAACCTATAAGCATTATGTAGCGTATAGCCTAATGGCACAGTTATGGAGTCGGGCTAATTCGAGACAAAAATGTATAGATACAATACAATACAGTCAGCAGTCAGTTTGCAGGGCTGTTTTTAAGGAATTTTTAGAACTGCACATCCTCTTCTCTCCTTTCTCATCCTCCATGGTAAATTACTTCCAATCTGGGGAAAATGCCCTTTTTTTACCAGTTTTAACTGCACGGAACGTGACGCAAGTGCTTCTAAAACTGCACGAATCCATTTAGAACTGCACATTTTGTGTAGAACTGCACGTTAAAAAGCCCTGACAGTTTGATTAAAAACCTTTTGTGTGTAGGCCTAAACGCAGGTGCCAGTATTTGCTTATCTTTCTTAGTTTTAATCGCTTTTAGATACGATGCTTCGTTTTAAAGATATTAAACGAAAATTACCTGTGGTATGTCCTATTTCCATATTTTTCGTATCTCCAAGAATTTTGCCGCATCTCCAGTTACCCCAGTAAGCTTATCGCATTCTCGGTGAAACAGTGCCTTTTACAGAGAATGTCCTGAGAAAGCTCTTCATTGATTGGACGCTGTGGAGATACAACAATTAATACATGCTCACTTCGCTTTATTATAATGTCGTATATCCAGGGCAGGGGCGGATCCAGGGGGGCAATCCGGCCATGGCTCCCCATTTAAAAACTGCATGGGACGTGGCCCCCATTTGGTTCCAACAAGCCATAAATGAAGGATAGTAGAGAGGCCATTACTACGACTGATGACTAGAAAGAAGAAAAAAAGTCATCAACTTTATTGGCGGCTAAAACGGAATCTTTGTATCTTTTTCTGGAAAATTGGAGACGAATGACTAAAAAAAGGTCATCAGACTTTTTGCCGACCAAGACGAAATTTTTGCCCCTGTGACACAACCCAAGACCTAAATTTTGGGCCCCCCCCTTCGAAAATATCTGTATCCGCTCTTGATCCAGGGAATAAAAGCTTCATTTTTAAAATTTGGTATAATTTCCGCGAACATTTTAACGGATACACCCGCTAATAGGCCTAGGCCTAATTGTGTAGCCTATTGCTTTATTTTGTCAATAGGCCAACTCATGTCTCTGTTTTTGGTGAGGATGTCTTGCATTTTATGTGAATCCATTGTATGCAAAACGTTTCAAAAATTTCACAAAATAAATTTTGAGAAGTAGAGAAGCAGCAAAAACACCAAAATGAAAATGTACGGGACGACAATAAAGGCCGACTTTCCTAAGGCATATATGCGTATACGGACATTAATGCTTGAAATGCGAAAATGACACGATAAAGAATTTGTAAGCTTATAGCGGAAATTATTTGACTGAGAAAGCTTGCAGGAATTTGAAAACTACAAAATACATGCATCAAGTGTATGATTATAATACCTGGCTTTAACCTTTATTGACCCAACGTTCCCAAAGTGGAACATAATTTAAATTTTTTTGAGGGACGGTAAAACCTACTGTAAGTCATCTAATAAATATTCATTTACTCGCCCAAACATGGGGGCATATTTATGTAGGGGAGAGTTGCCTAGAATGGACCGTTGCCTTAATTGGACCGCAGCCATTTAACACCCTAGACGTATTTTTTGCTTCGTTTTCAAATGTTGTATTCGTGCGCGATTGAATATTGATTGTACCGCCGCAATCAGTTTTACGGAATTCTAAACATTTATTTAGTTGCGGTAAAAACTATATTTCACGTGGTTTTGATCTAATTTTTGCCCTACCTGACAATGAGTGTAGGCAATTTAGGCAAGCTTTCGAAATTGCAGTCACGTTTGTTTTAATCATAGCCAGGTTTCATGTTTAAGCAACAATACTCGATTTAGCGCTGAGACTGACACCTGTTAAACTATGACAGTGTGAGTAGAAGTAGTCCGTGTTGCCTGAAATGGACCACATTAAGTCTCCTTAATTGGACCGATAATTTGGGTGCGGTCCATTTAAGGACACCAGTACTTGCAATGTTATTGGGTACGGTCCATTTAAGGATACCGGTACTTGCAATGTCCTGTTGTGATTATTTAACCAATTACAATACCCTCTTGTGGCATAAGTTTTATGGAACAACAGTCGACAGTGTGGCATGGGATTTGGCGATGCTTCTGACAAGCATTGAACGAATAATTTCAAAATATGCAATAAATGTCAGTTGCAGGTTTAATAGTTTCATAACAGTTGCTCTGAAGCTATTATAGATGAAGATAATGTTCCTCTGTGCGAACTGCCCGCAGTTCTTCTTGTATTAGATATACTCAAATAGATTTAACCGAGTACTAATGTAATACTTCAAAATCATTTATTCCCAGTATTAGCTAGTCCATATTATTTCACTATATAGACTATAGAGGACTATGTAGTGTATATGTAGACCTGCATTGGTTATTATGGCAAAGTACTCCTAATTGGTCTGCAGGCAGAGGTTATGCCAGTCATATATTAAGTTGATTTCAGCTACTGCAATTGTGCATTGATATTTTTAACTGTATGGTTAGACACTAAGAGTTTTAAAACGTTTCCCTTGCTTTTTGGGTAAAATTACCTGTTAAAAACCTCTTTAAAATATTGTGTCCCATTCAGGGCAAATGGTCCAATCAAGGACACCATGCGGTCCATTCAAGGAAACAGGTTGCCTTGATTGGACTTTTTAGGGGTACCTATTTGTTTATTTATTTCTCATAAATCCACGAATATTTTTTGTCTTTTGCTTATTAATAACATAGATGAACAATCAACCAAGCATATGGCGTGCTTTCCTTTTGGAAATTCAGTAGCATTTATGCGGCACACCTAAGTTTGCCTTAGGTGGTCCATTCATGGCAACTCTCCCCTACTTTTATTTCATGTCTGTTGCAGCTAAATAAAATAATTATTTTGATGCAATTTTGTCAAAAAACGACATTTATGCTAATAAATATTTAAAATTAATATAAATTACAAATGCATGATAATTAATTGATTTTATCACCTATTTGGGTTGAATTGTGTCTATTGTGCCTACTTATGGTCAAATTTTTTAATGGTAGTGCCTTATGAGTGAGCGACGCAACTTATTTTACACATGTTCCACTTTGGGAACGTTGGGTCACTCTCGCTAGTTGCATCGATGTTTTGCGTTATACTGAAATTTGCCCTTCTCGCTCCAAAATTTACATTGATAGTAATCGTAATTCCAATATCAATATGAATTCTATTATTAATAGTAGTAGAAGTATTATTGTGCCTAATATTGTTATTAATAGGCCTATTTTTTATATTATTTTTTATTATTGTGATTAGTTTGTTTGGGGTTATGGCAGTTTGAAGTGCGTTTGACTCTCTGTGGCATGATGTTTTCAACGTAAATTTGAGTTCTGATTAGCCCACATCGTTGTTCCGTTTTTCCGCAGGGTGGTTGTGTGGGGGCAGGGTATGGTGGGGGATGAGATGAGTATTGGGGGGGATGGGGCCGGGGCAATATGCGGTGGGACCAAGGTGAAACAATTGTGAAACATTATCGTTGTCATGACTTTCATATACTGAACCTTTTGCGGGATGGGGCGGCATGGAGGGTTGTGATATTAAGGTGGGTATGCCTGACTTGGGGTGGATGTGGGGTGGGGTCGAACGGTTGGGTATGGGTTGAAGTGAGCCGGGTGGGGCGATGTGGGAAGAAGTGTTGGACGAAAAACAGAAATTTACTCAGAGGAATGGGCACCCGCTTCACTTTAACAGGGGTGCGGAGTAGGGCGGGGTTGGAGCGCGGTTAGGGTGGGATGGGGCGGTGTGGGTTGTGGTGAGGGCGGCTGGAATATGGGGCTGTAGTGCGCCGAGTAAGGTCAAAAAGGGAAGAAAGGGTCAAAGTGAAAACAAGGGAATCATTATTTTTTAATGAATTTCAGATGTTGACCATTTTACAGAATGGGGGAACGCTAAGGGGTGGGAATGGGGTGGAGTTGGCCGAAATTGTGTGGAGGTGGGTTAGGGTTGGACGGTAGAGGTGTGGGGTTGAAGTGAAGCGGGAGCGTTCAAAGTGAGGAGAAGGGTTGACCGAGAAACCAAAAAATAACTTCAGACACGTGGTCTGTGTGAGAGGCGAATTTGGGGAAAGTGGGGTGGAGTGGTGGAGTTGGGACTGGATACTGAAGTGGGGTTTGTGGGATGCGGTCGGTCAGGGTAATTGCGCGGTAAGAACGGTTTGAAAACAAATTGAAACGATATTTTTCTTAAATTTCATATCGTGAGCATTTTATGGGGTGGGTTGGGGTGGAAGGGTGGGGCTGGGTGGATGGGTGGGCATGGGGTGGGGTAGGTAAAAGTTAGGGTAGAGGTGGGGTATTAACCTTTGTGGATCACAGCTTATACAAAATTGTATATCTGCATCATTTGGATAAAGTTATATTTTTACATATGCATGATGCTTTTACTAGTCAAAGTGACCCAACGTTCCACTTTGGGAACATATGCATAATTCTGACATCCCCACCCCCAAATTTTTTTGGGGCACTGATTACCTCTAATTAGGCGGTAAACTCTAATATATCGAAATTCTGAAGTGATAGAATGACGATTTCGGTATCTGGGAAGATAAAGGTTAAACAGTGTCCTCATTCCTGTGTTTGTGACACGTGGGCTTGCTTCTGTTTTTTGTTGCAGAAAGCCGTATCAACGAAGCTGGTAATCTCGCAGGACACACGGTTCTCAAAGCCAGCATCTTAGCACGCAGGAAAAGATCTCTAGTCCCATCAAATAATGGGCTGTTTGCCATACCAAAACCAGGAGGGGCTGGACCAGATGATGCACGGGCATTTTTGCCAACTTCTAAAGGAGGCGTTGGCACTCACGCAGGCGCTGGTGAAGCAGGGTGGAAAACGCCAACTTCTGGGGGACAAATTCAAGCTAGCTCTAATATCGGTGCCGGTACAATTATAGGTGGTGGAATTAAGGGAGCCATTGGAGTAGACCCTCCTAAATATCGCGTAGATGCAGGATTTGCAGTAGACCGTTCTGGTGCAGGATTTGAAGAAAACCTTCCTAGACCAGCTATTGGAGTAGGCATTGACCCTGGTTTTAGCGGGGTTGGAGGAGGCGGTGGAACTAAGCCATATTTTTGGGGAGGCGTTGACACTGGTTTTAGTGGAGGCGCTGGAGGGGGATTATGGCCGTCGTTTGAAGAAGGCATTCGTCCTGGCTATAATGTAGGTGCAGGAATAGGTGGAGCATGGCCATCTTTTGCAGACGGCATTCGTGTGGGCTTTATTTTAGGTGCAGGACTAGGTGGAAGATGGCCGTCATTTGGAGGAGGCGTTGACTATGGCTTTAGCTGGCGTGGAGGTGGTGGTGGAAATAAACTACCAGTTGGAGTAGGAGGCGATGACTCTGGTTTTGGCTGGGGTGGGGCTGGTGGTGGAACTAAACCACCTGTTGGGGCAGGCATTGACCCTTGGTTCAACGGAGGTGGGGGAGATGGTGGATTCAAGCCAAATTTTGATTTAAGCCTTGACTCTGGCTTTAACTGGGGTGGAGGTGGTGGTGTAACTAAACTACCAGTTGGAGTAGGAGGCGTTGACCATGATTTTAGCTGGGGTGGGGCTGGTGGTGGAACTGAACTGCCTGTTGGGGTAGGATGGCAGGCTGGAGGAAGTACAGGCCAGGGAGCTGCTACAGGATGGGGAGCTAAGTTGATAGGTGGTGGGATAGGAGGAGGAGGAGGAGGAGGAGGAGGAGGAGGAGGAGGAGGAAGAGGAGGAGGAGGAGGAGGAGGAGGAGAAGGAGGAAGACACAAGTACAACGGAATAGCTGCATAGTAACGGTGCGACATCTGCCGGCGGTGGAAGAATTGAATAAAATTATACATTCTCTTACTGACACATCCTATTAACGCATAGAATATTATCCATCCGGTCACGGGAAAATCCGGGATACGACGCATATATTTATTTATTATTATAATAGCTCCTACAGTCTTTGAAAAAACTTTGGTGAACTGTCTAATTATTCATGCAGCGACTCATCGACTAAAACTGGTGTGGGACAAGGTCAATGTTGCTGGCGCAGTGGATACAATTTCATCTGATCTACTGCGATCTGATCTTTTCTAGTACTTCCGTCTAATTTTCTTGTTAGGCACTACTGAGAATGCAACTTTAGCTTTTAAAATAATATATTCGACTAAAACGTACATTGCCCAGAAACAATTATAAACAATTACATGCCTTTGTTTTAGTTGTGTAAAATTGAGTTTCACGATATTGTTTTAATTATCTTTTCAGCTTATGACTCACACGCTTTGATATTAATTTAGCCTACATATTTCTATTGCTTGCTGTAGTGACAATAATAGCCTATATTTCATCCGTTAGCACATGCTAGATTAATTTATCCTTCTTTGCGCACCTCTATTATGGCATATAAAAACGACTGCCTGAAATGCGAAACATATGATTGCATTCTTCATGAGGAGAGATTAAACTTTCGCAGATTTGTTAAATTATGATCATCTAGGTTACTGTGAGGCTTTATCTCGTGCTTTGGTCTAAATTTTCTTGCTACTGAAAAGCCGACGATTGGCTTCTTAATAAAAAATTTAGTAATAAATGGACTGATACAGTTTGTTCAGTTTGCTCTATAAATAAATTGTCTGTCAAGGCATTGCTATTAAGTAGGCCTATTAATTTATATGTCTGAACTCGTGTGAGAATATATTTTATTTTACTCATCAGCTGCAGGCTAGACGAAACCGTTAAAGCCGATAGGGAAGTCATACCTGGCTTCGTAGTGTCAACCCATGCCATTCCATAATTAACGAAACTATCATCATCCATAATATTATATTCACTGGAACAAATACTCAGACGTTATCGATGAAATTGCGGGTCATAGGATCTGGAACAACTTATTGGTTTAGGAGCTATCTTGAAAATAGAATGCAACATCTCTCGTGCAATGGTTCATTATCCAAAATCAATCTGATCAAATTTGGTGTCCCACAAGGGTCTATTTTTGTACCCCTCCTTTTCTTACTTTTTATCAATGACCTTCCTAACACCTCCCCTTTACTGCGCTTTGTTCTATTTGCCGGCGATACCAACATTTTTGCCTACCATAAATCTTATGAATCACTTTTTCAATTGATGAATCTTACATGTTGTTGATGGGTTCCGAGTTAATAAGCTCTATTTGAATCTTAATAAAACTAGCTCTATCTTATTTTGCTCTCATCGTAAATCAATTCCTGACACAAAATTAACCATTTCTATGGACAACTTCAATATATCCCAAGTAACATCAACTAAATTCCTGGGTGTTCATGGCTGAGTTACTGCGCCATATAAATTGTCGTTATTGTTGTTGTTGTTGTTGTTGTTGTTGTTGTTATTATTATTATTATTATTTTATTTTTATTTTTGCCCCGAGGTAAACATGATCCCTCGAGGACTTCAACACTCTCGATAAAAGCAGATTTGTCTGGAATTCAGTGGCGGCGCCATGATTTCAGTTTTGGGGGGGCTAAAGGGGGTAAATCGTCCAAAATTTTTATTTTTACATGGGGAAAAAATGGATGGCCTTTATAGGGGGGGGTTAGCCCCCCTTACCCCCCCTAGCGCCGCCACTGCTGGAATTATTGTTATTATTATCATTATTATTATTATTATTATTATTATCACAATCATTTATTAAGCGAAAATGTTTTACAAGAAAAAGCACGAAAAGTTCTTTGTTCATGAGTTAGCGACCCTCATCACAGGACAACAACTGTGCGAACGTGCCTCGAAATGCCACTGCATTATTATTATTATTATTATTATTATTATTATTATTATTATTATCATTATCATTATTATTATTATTATCATTATTATTATTATTATTATTATTATTATTATTATTAAAAGTCACATGCTGGACGCTGTCTCTTGGAAAGCTAGTAGTAGGCTATACACAATCACTTGAGTCCAGTCCACCTCGCTTCAACGTCGGAAAGAAGAAGAGAGACCTCTTTTGGCCGTAGGCAGTTAATGATGAGGACTGGAAAGAAATCGTCGCCGGACCCATGGATGGACGAGAAACGTACAAGTTACGTGTAATGGATCGGTTCCCATGTTAAACTTTGATCTCCATTCTCCATGCCAATGTGCTATGTAATGTAATGTAAATCTTCGAGAATTCTGGGATTGCAAAAGGGCGTGGCCTATGTGGTCGGCCATATTGGTGTACAGCTGTGAACTGTTGTCAACGTAGGCTACACGCCGTTACACGGTGAATTGTTAGTTGATGGAATAAAGTTATCGTCATAGGCCTATTGATCTATCCATAGGCCTATGCCTTAATAGATATATCGGTCTAAACACCATCCAGCCTGGATCGACCCGAATCCCTGAAGCGAATTTCGGCCGGAGCCCAAATCTGCTATAATTAACAAGTAGGCCTAGGTCGATCTATGCTTTTTGCTGCTTCACGGTCTGTATACATGGCTGGGCTTCTTCCAACGTACATAGGGCTGCCAACTAGGGCTGCCAACCGTCCCGGATTCGCCGGGACAGTCCCGGAATCGACCCTGTGCGTCCCGTGTCCCGGATTGATCTCAAATTGTCCCGGAATTTGATCCAGATCAAGATCCACTTAGCACAATTATTGTTCCTATTAATTTTTGCTTAGCTTACTAAACTCAGCCATGTGTGCGATGATTTTTATGTTCTGCTCTCTATCAGACCTAAGCTTATACATTACATTAATTGTTGGCTGAACATCGGGAGTTAAGGTCTTCAAAACTTTACAAATCACTGATAGGCCTACTCGGTTTTCGGTTTGGCATATTATAGTGTCCAGTTTTAATGCTTTTTGCGAGAGAGCGTTCAGCATTATGAACGATCTGTTGTCTAGTAATCGCAATTACCCAAGCACCAAGAGTTCACCGGCTTATAAAAGCACAACTGTTAGTCTGTTAGTAAGACATGTGCTGATTTCTGCGACTTTGTGCCCAGTGTTCTGGAACTGCACATAAAAATAGGCCCTATAATATATTAGTATAGGCCCTAAGTTTAATATAAATTCTGCTCTCCGGTCGAAGAACTTTCCTCAATTTGGGCTCATGCATATGTCTTACTCTGATAAGACTGGAAATGCTTCTTCTTGAGGTTGATTCTTGTCTTAAATTCAGGCTATAAAATTATGTCTTTTGATGATTTGTCTGAAATTATTAAGGACTTTTTTATACTAGATTGTAGATGTATTCTATACTAGGCTGATACGACTTTTGTTACATTATGCGCTTCTGTAGGTCTAGATTGTGTAAATTGGTAATGGCACATCGAGTGGCTGAAGGCGTCCCGGAATGGCAAAATCAAAAGTTGGCAGCCCTACTGCCAACCGTCCCGGATTCGCCGGGACAATCCCGGAATTGGCCCTGTGTGTCCCGTGTCCCGGACTGATCCCAAATTGTCCGGGAATTTGCTGTTAGGACCCACATTCCACAATATTGTTCTTATTGTGCACACTAAACTTAATAGATTGTTCGATGAATTTGACGTTGTTGGCTGAACATCAAATGTTGGACAGCGCTTGTTTGAAGTTTCAAAACTTTACAAACCTCTGATACTCAGTATAGGCCTAGCATATTTTGTCCTTCGTAGGCCTATATTCTCATTCCGTTTTAATGCTTTTTGCGAGAGAGCGTTCAGCATTATGGACGACCTGTTGTCTAGCAATCGCAATTAAACCTAGCTGAGCATCGACCTTGTAAAAGCGGAACTGTCAATAGGCCTACACATCAATTTTGACATGACATGTGGTATTTTCTACGACTTTGTGACCAGTGTTCTGGAACTGCTTAGGGCCTAAATATCAGCAGAGTAAATCGTTTGGGCTAAGTTCTGCTGTCCGGCAGCCGACTTAATCATTTCATAAATTGACATTAAATTTTGTAATCTGCATGCATGCACGATGTCGCTTATAATTTTGTAGGTTAACTTTCAACATCGCTCGTGCTGGGCTCATAAGTCTGCTTACTCTGGTATACGTAGGCCAAAGTTACTGGAACTTACATTTATTTTTTTTAAATCCCTTCTTGACGTCGATTCTAATCCTAAATTTAGGCTACTTGTCTTCTGGCAATTTATCTACAAAATTATTAACTAGGCCTACTCTTTTTGTAGATTTTAGGTTAGATCGTATAATTGGACTGACACAGCATTAGTTACATTAGGCCTATTTTGCTTGCGATCGATTGCATGTCTCTGGCTGTAGTTTTTAGCCGCCGATGCTCTTCTCGCGTTAACCTCGACATTCAAGCTCGTGTACTTTGGACTTCTCTAATTGAACCTTTATCTCTGACAGTAAGTTTGCCGCAGACAAAACAGTGAAAACACAGAAAATCATTTTTATAATAAGCGCCATTCGCATACGTATCCAATGTCAACAAGCATTGCCTGCGAACCAATATGGCGCAGGCCATTATGCAAATGAGCCGTTACGTCATTAGGCAAGGGGTGAATATCTCAGCGCCCACAAAAGTCACGTCAGGGAGACCCGCTTATTCACCGGCGCTATATCAAATCAAGTATGCAATAGCCAGAGCTGCTTTCCATTGCGCCACCGCCCCCCCCTCCACGCTCATTGCGAGACATCGCTATTCTCGACATTAGATAGGTCATTAAAGCCACTTTAGTCATCAATTTTCACAAAGTAGTCGTGCCGCCAAAGTTCGGACTTACGAATAGGGCACCGACGACGACGAGTCGTTATAAATAATAGAATGGACGTGATGTTCTTGTCCTATTCTACTCCAATTAGAAGCTGAAAACTCTAAGCATCGTGCGATTAGGATTGTTTGCTTGTTGACCGCCTTCTTGTCATAGTAATCACGTATTCGTCAGAAGGCGCTACGGGTCATTGGACAAGTAGGTCCTAACGACAGTGCCCTCGCAAAATAGTGTGTTTATTGCAGCTTATTAAGCCAGTTTAAAGCCCAAGGTCTGAAATCGGCAGTTTCTCCGTAAACCAGACACGTGACGCATTCAGTAACGCCTACTATATAGATGTGCTTGTCAATCAGTTTGCCTCAGTTTGCCTGCAGACCAGTGCCCAGGGATCATTCCACTCGCTAAGCATGCCGAGCTGACGGGTTCCTCCAAGGTTATTTATATGCAAATTAGCTAAACCCTGTTTGCCTTCAAGATCTTGCCACTCACCTGTGTCTTTAGGCCTACCTCAGCCTAGGTCGTACAAGTGTTCCTTTGTTTGTACATAACACATGTAAATAATCACTATACGTCGTCCCTCCTAATGGGTCAGGGGTGTTTATATTTGGGCATCTCAATTGGCCAGCTATAGGCCTAGAACAGAATCTCGAGTTTGTATTTGTTGGAACCATGCAAAAGTACGACCTAGGCCTAACAACGACAGTGAGCAAGAGGAGGCCACAGTGAGCAAGAGGAGGCCATAAGGGCCTTTTTTGCTCACAATAATCACTGAAATTTTTGAAAAATTGGTAAATATTCAGAAAGCAATATATATATATATATATATATATATATATATATATATATATATATATATATATATATATATATAGTTATATACATACAGATATATATTTGGATGTATTCTAAACTTGGGCAGAAGATATTTGCTCATTCTTTAGGTTCTGTTCTGTTCTAGGCATATTATGTGCACCTTCATTGCAATGACCACTGGATTGATTGGTGGAGTAGGGGTGCAAAGCTCTATATTTGCAAGGCTTGGACATTGTTGATTATAAAACAAACAACTTTTACCTATTGAGATGCATATTCATGCAAGACACGATATGTTACCAAGCAAGGAACTATTATATGTAGGCCTATAGCTGGCCAATTGAGATGCCCAAATATAAACACCCCTGACCCAAAACAAAGGAACACTTGTACGACCTAGGCTGAGGTAGGCCTAAAGACACAGGTGAGTGGCAAGATCTTGAAGGCAAACAGGGTTTAGCTAATTTGCATATAAATAACCTTGGAGGAACCCGTCAGCTCGGCATGCTTAGCGAGTGGAATGATCCCTGGGCACTAGTCTGCACGCAAACTGAGGCACAGGCTGATTGACAAGCACGTCTGTATAGTAGGCGTTACTGAATGCGTCACGTGTCTGGTTTACGGAGAAACTGCCGATTTCAGACCTTGGGCTTTAAAGTGTCTATTTTGTGTAGCCTACAGCTGCGTTGAGAAAAGGTTTTATTAGACTACAAAATTAAATACGCTGCCTTTAACGCAACGTTCACTGATCAGAATTGGCCATGACGGACACCCGGCTAAAGTCGGGGTATCATCATTATAATGACCATCTCACATTCATAATCAGAGTAAATTAGGCGGTATCACCTCAATCCCTCTCGTAGGGACCTTGCGCAAGTCCTTCACTCACAATTGCTCAGCGCTTCGGCGTGAAACTCAGATTCAGTTGCCGCGCTGTAGTCGGGAGCGCCTCTGAGTAGCACCTCAAAGGGGCGCTACGAGTAGACCTCGGAGTGACTTTGGTAAGCTAATCTGACCCCACTTGACCCTAAAGTGACTTGAGGTCGACTTGAAGTCGACTTTTCGGCGTCAAAACGACTTGACTCGACTTGGCAGAAAACAACCGACTTCCGACTTGAAGTCGACTTCTGCCATGGTATATATAGGCCTATACTAGCCATTAGCCTAGGTCTACGTACGGCTACTAATGCAAGAAGTAGAGCCAATTTTCCTGCAAGCATTAATTTCATTTAGGCCTACAAAATGAGTAATGAGGCCTCAACACTTAATTGATCCATGAATTTGTTAAAGTGTTATTAAGCCCATTTCAAGCTATTTGTGTTTCAGTTTGAATAGTTTTGTGATGCTTTGGGCATAGGTGCAATCATGTCCTAAAAGTTGGCGGGACCATAATGAATCACGTCCTAAAAGTTGGGGGATCATAATAATAAAGTTAGGGGACCACTCAAAAGTTGGGGGGACGCGTCCCGTGGGTCCCATAGGGTGGTTGCGCCTATGGCTTTGGGCCATCTAGTAACCTAGACAATACGACGGCAAATTATTAGGCCTATGAAGTTTAGCTTGTCCATTGTCTGTGATTATTCAGATTACACTTATTATTATTATTTTTTAATATTAATATTAAATAAATTTGTCAAAAGCGCAAGGTCTAAGATAAAATAGCGGACTGCGGCCTGCATGGTTGCAGTGAATGACGTGTTATGATGAGAATTTGTAAATTCTGTTTTTATAATTATTCGGCCACTAACATCATTCCGCAACTTAGCATATAGCACTGCAAGCGCATCATCCTACAGTATAGGTGCTACAGCTACTAGGCCTACTCACTGACAGTAGAGTCTTTCATTGTCTAATTGGCCCTACAATAGTTTTTCCGTCTGCAGACAACTCCAGATGCAGCGCACCAAAGTAGCGCCAAACTATCGATTTATTATAGGCCTTGTCTATAGGGCCTAGGACCAGCTTTCTTTGCGCCAAATTCACTGACCACTAGAAGTTCACTGATTACTTGATAAGCACACGTGCTAATATTTTAGTAACATTTTGTTTCACCATTTTAATTAAGCGCATGCCTAAGAGTGACGTTCAAGCATTAAATTACAAATTATATGAATAGATCGGCATACGGCAGTCTGCACGAAAGCCTACCGGCAAAACAATCAGTATAGCGTAGCCTAAGTCTCTGTTTAGCAAAGGCCTCATTCATTCTTGTAAACGCAACAAAAGCTGCTTAAGATTAATGTTGTCACAATCATTGGCTTGAAGTGACAAATTTAACTGTGCTTGTGTCTCAAGTCGGTTTAAGTCGACTTGAGGTTAAAACAACTTCAAGTGACTTCTATCTACAAAATTCGACTTGGGGTCAGTTGCGGTGAGCAGAAACGACCCGACTTGGGATGACCAAGTCGACTGGGGTCGACTTATTGGGGTCGACTTCCAGGTCTAGCTACGAGTGCACATTTAAACATACTTGTACCACAACAACTAGCTTACTACTACTTTTGCATCAGCCACCACCATAACAGCTACTAATAGCACCAATGCTGCCAAAAGTAATAACAATAATAATAATAATTATTATAATAATAATAACTTTTTTTATCAATAATAGTAATTATGTCTATATTTTCACTTCATTCTAAATCTTCTGCAGTCATAATAAAAGAAATATAATAGTAGTAATTATCTTTATTACTATTATTATTATATTATATTATTATTATTGTTCTTCTTCTTGTTATTATTATCTTCGTCTTCTTTCAAATCGACACAACGCATTTTGAGACCAAATCATCGAACTAGCGGAAGATCATAGTTATAACAGGTGTCGAATTTAGTTTCGGCAGCCAAGCAGGGCTCTAATCACACCGTACTACTCAGTTTTTCCAACGCCATCTACCGAATGGAAGAGTGTGTGTGAACTTTCTGAAGATAGCGGGAAGCGATCCCGTATTCGTCCGCCAGAGTGCAACCATGACTCCAAATCCCCTCCCAGTACTACTACATGTATTAGAGCGACTTCCACTGCTACACTGCCCCTGCTCTAACTGTGCCCACGATCAAGTGATAGGCTTGCCTGCAAAGTAGCTAGGTTATTGCCTTTGCATCTGCTACCTTATTTAGCCTGAAAGCCGTCTGCATCGCAATTCGTGCTCCACTGCACAAAGTCCTATATTTTATGGCAATGTCGAGGTTGATAATCGCCGTATTTTACGAGAAATCAGTTTTCTCAGCTGTAGGCAACCCCATTGGATATGAAATTGTAAACAGTCGCTCTTCTCGATAAACAGCATATCTCGAGGTGTATTGATCTCACTCCATCCCCCTAACCCAAATTCGGTAGGCCTAATTAGCCTAATAATCCACCTCCTCTGGAGTGGCCTCCTCGCCTCTTCACCGGTTTCCATCCTTTATAAATCTGTTCCTGCATCTCCTTTCGCTCCTATTTCTTCTCTCGGGGCCAAAGCTCGAGGATACGTACCATACGTATTCTATTTTTAGAAAGGTACGTACGTATTTTAACGTACCCTATTTAAGGGTACGTAAACAATAAATAAAATAGGCCTACGTTAACCACGTCATTGCTCATTATAAGAATGTTCAATTTAATTTAGGCAAACACTCACCACCCAGTATACGGCGTAGTAAATTGCTGCAATGCTATATTGTAGGTCTGTGTTTATTCAGCATACATTGCCCTTAATGCACTAATGTCAGTCAGTCATCTCAGTTCTGCTGCAGCATTTCAAAGATGCGTTCTTATGCGATTGCCTGATCCAACCCAGAACTGCTTGTCGAAAAAATTGCATTCAATCAAATAATTGTTTTTCGCATTTTTCAAAACTTTCACGTGCGTCCATTTCTTTCCACGTTCTTTGGGCATCGCTGACTCGCTGACTGATGCGTAGGCTATATAGATATAGGCTATATAGCCTACTGCAACTTTCGAATTAAGCTACACCAATTTGCAAACCAGCGACGTGTACTTAGCTCCCATCAGAAATTTATACAGTACAATTTGCATTAAATTAATTATAACCAAAGAATTTATCGAATTAAATTTACTGCTACGCTACCGGAAGTACCGGTTTCAATGACGCATAGGCCTACTGTAGTTGACGACAGCTTATACGCTGGCTATGGGTTGCCGAGTAAACCATGAAATTTTGGCATAACTCCGAACGGCGGTCCCAAATTAAAATATATAGTCTATATCGTCAAATGTTGTAATTGTCACACAACAACTTGAGGTACTTTCCGAAAACATCCGACTTGTGGCTAAAGCGTCACTGGAAAGCATCATGCTGATAAACTCCGTTATAGATATGTCCAACGTGTTGATGAAATAGAAGCTGGATTTATGGAAAAAATAAAATGGTTTTCTAGCTTAATTGGAAGCTGTATTGATGATTTTCATTCATGTATTTCAACATACATCCAGCTTCTAGCCTACTTCAGATCTAAAAATACCTTCTATTTCTCGCTCGTTATTTTCGTAAATCCAGCTTCTATTTCATATATAAATGTACCCTCATCCAGCTTCCATTACTTAAGCGTTTTTCATCAATCCAGCCTCTATTTCAGAACTAGAAACACCTTTATCCAGCTTTTATGTCTCATGCGTTATTTTCGTCAACCCAGCTTCTATTTCACCGGTAAAAGAACCGTCATCCAGATTCCATTTCTTTTGCGTTTTTCCATCAATCCAACCTCTATTTCACCTGTAAAAACTTTCATCCAGCTTCCAATTCTCAACCGCTGGACCAGTTGGATAATTAGCCCAAGTTTGAGCAAATATACCTACAGAAATAGGCTGTGCGCAGCAACGGGGGTGTGCGCAGTATGAAAATAGCATGGAAAACCAGCAATTTTAATTTGGGACCGCTGTTCGGAGTTATGCCGAAATTTTTTTGTGTATGGCACCTGGGACTAATATCAGTCCCAGATGGTACGTACCATACGCGTATTCTATTTTGTGAAAGGTACGTACGTATTTTAACGTAGGCTATTCTATTTTAGGGTACGCGTACCCTCGAGCTTTGCTCGGAGCAGATGTAGGCCTACTCGCCTTAGAAGCTCTACGGTACATCCACTGTCGTGAGCTGCGCAGCACAAATTAAATTCGATATAATATTTAGCCTACATGCGTAATTTTAAAATAGGCATGTTTTGTGCACAGAAGCCTACGCGGCAACAGACACACACTCACCCTATGCATGCAACTGGGCAAGCAGTGCTTAATCTAGTTCCCCTTCTGCTTTGGGGAGATTCACCTTTAGGGAGGGCAAACGGCCGTTTTCTGATGACCGTATTTTACACTTTCTGCTAAAGTTTACGAGAAACATAGTAAATTCTATATGTTTAAGTCTACTGACCTCTTTATATTCATTCACTTGTCTTCAAATTTCCGAGTTATTTTTCTGTGGTAATGTCATTCCTGGGGAGAACTTCTCCTCGCTCAATTTGTCCCTTGCAAAGAAGAGCAGCCAAATAAAGCAATTTTTCTCACAATTCGACATTCACTTAGTAAATCAAATTTACCGGAAAGAGTTCCGAAGCATTTAAAAACATTATCCAGATGGTATTCAACAGTATGCTTCGTTATGAATGTGCAGGTTATAGAAAAGGAGTTGACCATAGTGTCTCTAATAGTATTTGCCAGTCCACCCTGGATTACTACTTTACCTGAAAACCAGTTCAAAAGGAGCACAGCCGGGCTTTCTTAATTTGACGCGTACAGATCTGATACGTCACAAGGCGCCTTATGTTTGGGTAATTTTGACTTCAAGGCTATTCGCTCATCCCTTACCCTAAAGCGTAGGCTACATTTCCCGGCTGCGATCTACGACTGACTACACGTTTCGCCAGGCGTCAATAGATCACTGATCAACATTGGTCGACGTACAACGTTTGAAACGACAGAATGGCCCGGATCGGGCTGTTCGTATTGATAGCAATTTCTGTCGTCTGCTTGAATTCGATTTCATATGCAGCGCCATCAGGTAAATCTTAATGAGAACGAAGATGAGAAGTCGTCTTCAATATGATGTTTGTATGTGCACTTGCTACAGCGCCCCTTCAAGCTCGCTACTCAGAAGCGCTTACGACTGCAACGCGGACACATCCGAGTTTCACGCAGAAGCGCTGAACAACTGCGAGTAAAGGACTTGCCGAAGGTCCCTAAGCGGCGACTTGAGGTGGATTCGAAGTTTGGAA